>JAQGAK010001739.1:0-27347 GCA_034696945.1 Lipothrix lubbocki | reverse complement strand
GTCAGTAATGTGTTCATTTTTGCCTCTACATTTGACGGACACGACAGCGACGACAGAGTTCGTTCTTGCATTTTAGCCTGAAGCAATGTGTTCAAATTTGCCTCTTAACCCTCGATATACTTAATGATATCAATAAACAAATAACTAACCGGGTAATTCCGAAACGGTTTGACGGCTTGGGCTAGTTCATCTTCGAACTCATTCATGGTTTATATCTTCTAGTTTATAGTCTATGTGTATCAAGTTGAAATAAATCAAAGAGCTTATCAAAAAATTTTAATTTTAAATCAAAGGCTTATAGAGTTACCGTGCAAGCAAGCGTACGGACGTACGGACATGAACTATTACATTTGGTGCCGCCCTCGGGGGCGCTGCCTCTAAAAACGAACATGCTCTACAGATTTAATTCGTTACACTATGTATATGTGAACCAATCATTCAATTATCTTTCTAAATGGCTTGTACCAAGTAGACAGGGCAATTAGGAATTTTCTGTTAGATTTAAAGCGAGTTTGAACTCGGTGTTTAACATATAAATAAAACCCATCTAACACCGGAAGTACAAATTTTATCAAAAACATTTCCCGTTTAGTGTATAATTTGAGTGTTTTGGAGTTATATTTGAAGTTACATTTTCCCATTAACTTACCCATATAGTTGACGTTCAAGTCTATAACGGAATACTCAACAATTGAGCGTTAAGAAAGCAAGATTGCTCAATTACTTTAATAGACGCACAATTACGCCCGGATAGTTACACGACCCAGCGATTGTAAAGACTTTAGCTAAATATGTCACCACTTTTTTATTGTTTGCATGAGCGATACGTGTGCTCAGAACAACAAAAGTATAAACGGATAAAATCCTTTGACAAATTCAAAAAAACTTAACATTGCAAAATGTTTACCAAAAGAACATACGCCGGTTTGAAATGTTTCTTAAATTTTGGTTTCAAACTTAATCTCACTCCATTAAAGTGGGATCCTACTGCTCACAAAGTTGATTTTAACACCAGTCGAGCACGAAATATAAACTGGCTTTTTAACATTTCCTACCAATTAATTCAACATTGGTTTATGGCTCAGTGTTTTGTGACAGGATGGCTTTCCAAAGATCGTAGCCATACCGACTTGGCTATTGACATCTGCCTATCCCAATATTACTTGTACTTTGTATTTATGCATATCAACATGGTGGTTCATAAGAAGGAAATTGCAATTCTGCTAACAAACATCTTTAAACTGGATAAAGTCTTGACTAGTAAGAAAACATTTTTAAAGTTCTAACGGTCGTGCTCAGTTTTATTTTTTGCTGGTGTAGGAGCATATCTGTATTAAAGCTACCAATATGCATACATGCTCATTGAATTACGTTTACATTTTTTACTTTTCAAAATTCCAGATAAATTCAATAGGAAAAATCGCAGATCGACTAAAACAGATGGCGTCGACTTTATAATCTGGGGCTTAATTTTCACAACGTCAGAAATTGCTACCCTCACCTCCTTGCTTTTCCTTGCCGATCCTCGAAACAGCCGCTACACTTATTCGATTATCCCGTTTGAATTTCGTTATATTGGGTTCCCTATTTGTTTCAGCGCCGAGGTCATCACTTATCTCATGTGCTGCTATGCGGCCTTCCCATCTACAATCATCATTATTATTTACGTGACGTTTAATAATTACTGGTTAAAACGACTAACATAGTAAGTTACGTGTTATTAAAGTGGTATAAAATGTGGTTGTTTCTCAATGAAGTCAACGTTTTAACGTTTTAGCACCGCCCGCCTTCCTCAGAACAACCAGAAAGAGAATATTCGGAAAGCTTATAATTTATACAAGCTTCTCCATAGAGTCAACATGGATTTCATCGACGGCACATCCCGCATACTCATGCCAGTCTACAAAGTTTACATTGTGTTGGGGCATTCAACCGTTTTATACATGGCGATCAAGCTTCATTCCAGCATTGCCATGCCCGCGTATGCCCTATTTCCATTAGTTTCCGTGCTGAGCTATGTTTTGGAAGCGGTGTTGTTCAGTCCGATGGGGCAAGCAAAAGCGCTGTCAGAAGAGTTCTTAGCGTCCTGGCGCCGGCGCATTGTTGATGATAAGATATTGATGCGAGAGTTTGATGCGCTGAGACCCATGGAAATTAAAGTTGGGTCGGTGTACACCATGCAGAAAACTACGTATTTACTGGTTTTGATGGGCGTCGCAGATATAACAATTAACTCTTTGCTTGTATTGTAGTTTTTAATCGTTACGGAAATGTAAATTAAAGTTTATATAAATCTAAATCGAATTTTCAAAGCCAAAATTAGTAACAAAAAATGGGTGAAAAAACAGTTTAAATAATTAAATCACTTTTTGTTTGTAAATTGTATTTACTTATGCCCACTCTAATTGAAATTAAATGGTGCTTGTCAATTACACTACATGGACAATAAATTTAATCTCAAGAAATAATTGTACCGAAATTATCGGAATAATTATAACCAATTAAGATGTCTCGTATATTGTGTAATTGCGCAAGAATCCAAACTAAACAAACTGACAATCAACATAAAACCGAACTAGAATAACAACTTTTTCGTTCTTTATTTTGATTAAAAACGAAGAAAATTGTGTAGCTGTTTCCAAAAATTTATAAACTGCACAAGCAACAGCAATGTTAACTGAAAATACTTATAAGCACTTAAGCTTATTTTTTGAATTTAGCGACACAATCCGCACGTTTCCATTTTCGTGGAAAAAATCAACCAGTACTTTAATCTCCTTTAAGGGAAGTCCTTCAAGGCAAATTTGGTGGTTCTTCAACGTATTTCTGCTTATATTTCAAAGTATTTTTGTCTTTAAAAGTTTTGTATCTGGAATTCACTATGGCAACCGGGAAGCGAGCCAGTTGTTGATGGATACTTTTTTTGGAATGGCGTACATAACGGTTGTGGCATTTGAAGTAAATTGGTTTCTGCACCGAAATGAAATTTGTCGGCTGGTGAATTCACTCCTGGATATTGATAGGAAATTACAAGGTGAATTTTGCTTTCATTAGATATTACACTATTTATGTACTTTATGATTTTAGAATTACTACGTAATTAAAGGCCATATACGCATTAAAATGTTTGAAATTCTCGTAAAACTAAATAAAAATTGTGAAATTTTAAAATTCGTTTGAATTTTGTAGCCAAATACAGCACGAAAATACCAAAACCTAAAATTGACGGATGTGACATTATTTTCCGATGCTCTAACGTTTCAATTATTTCCATTATCGCGCTCTGCTTCTTTCTTGCATTCGCGCAAAAGTTTGATTCCCGTTACTGGCTGAGTAATATTCCATGTCGCTGGCGTTCCAAGTCCCTGCAAATATTTTCAGTATTATTTAACACATATGGATACGCATTAGTGACGCTAAACATTTGTTTTTGCGCCTATTTTGCGGTATTCTATCTCACTGTGAACAGATTGTGGATGAATAAATTAATCAGGTACTTATACTTTAATAACTGAAATCGTAACATAAATTTCACAATTTTTCCTCACTATGTACATATGTATGGATGTTTTCACTTATTTGTACTGCACAAAATTTACCACTGATCCAAATTAAACATTTTTTGTCATAATTCATTCATTTTGACGTAATAATTGCAGACATACCTACATAACAATTGTAGAAGAGCCCGTGCTGAGCAAAGTGATTTTGGAGTACAGACAATTCCAACTCCTCTGCACTGAATTCAACTGTTGCACTTCCGGAATTATGTGGCCCGCCTACAAAATCCTTAACATTTGCAATGAGTCCTTGTCGTTTTACGTGATAGTCAAGCTACACAACGTCGTCCCAATGCCAGCCTTTGCCTTCTTCCCACTCATATATTTGTACTTTGTAGTCTCGGATTTCCTTTTGTACACGCAATTGGGAAACGTCAATTCAAAGTCTTTGGAATTTATTTCTTCATGGAAGTGCTACGAGGGATTAGGAATTAGTAAATTAAATTTCAAACAGCACCAATCCTTGAAGCCAATGGGTGTCAAGGACAGCAGCTTATATGTTTTTCATAGGAACGTCTTGCTGATTGTTTGGATCACAGTTTCCAATGTTACTATTAACGCTCTTTTACTCGGATGATTTGTCATTGGAAAATTTGGGGGAAATTTGAAAAAAATTAGTAGAGTCAACGTATGTGAAAATAAAACAATAGTATGTGTTTAGATCTAGCAATCATTTCAATTAGATTTTCTTTACACAGTTTTTTATTTCTTGTTCCTTTTAGTGTTAATTTCATTAAAATTCAAATTATTCATAATTTCCCGCTAACATTCCTCATCAAAATGACAATGGACACCAAGCAGCAAAAACAGATGGCGACACATCCCAAATTTAGGTACATTAAAATCCAAGGCATTTGCTCTATGTAAGTGCCCAGAACGACGGGGAAAATTCCGGAGATAAATCCCCCCGCTACCATTAAAATGGACCCGACCACATTTGTCACCTCCAGATGGTGCTGCACGTATGCAAAAACACTCGGAATACTTGTGGAGAATCCCACACCAAGAAGAACGCTGCCGACGTACATAAATGTCAAATTGTTTGGCGCCCAAAATAGAAGTACGGCATTAGCTACAGCAACGACAGCTATATTTCCGCAGAGAATCCAGCGCGCGTGAAGTTTCAATATGATTAAAACTCCCGCCAGCCGTGACACTGTGTACGCAATGGAATACGCGCTCAATAACTGCGCACCGTCTGCTTCGCTCAATTTCAAATCAGAGTAGTGGCCAAAAACCGGTAAAAATGACATCGTCATGGCTTCCATGGACTCCACGGCGCCAATCAGCAACGTCGACACGACGATTAAGAATATTTTTTTGAAAACGCTTTTATGGCTATTGGGTTCTAAATTTTCTTCGTCGTTATTATTTTCTGTTGACGCGCCATCTGTTGACGACATTTCTGGCTCTGAATTCTTATTCCTTTCCGATGATTTTGAATGGAAAGCGCAGTAATTGAAGAAAAGAAATATCCCGCCTGAAATAATTATTCCTCCACATATAGCGCACGGAATATAAAATCGTTCTAGTCGATTGGTTTCTACGGTAACGTCATATATTTCTGGTAGAAAAGTTGTCAGCAGGTGGCTGGCGTTTAACATTTTTGGTACATTTTTTAATGGAGAATTGTTTGCCGCCGTGGCGTTTATAATTGAAGTAGCGCTATTTAGGTACGGGGCGAATATTAAAGGAGGGAATATGCAACCAAATGCGAAGAAGAAATGTTGCGCTTGGATGTACGGCCCTGCGGATTCCTTCCACATTTCAATTACCCACACCACTTGCGCTGTCAAGTGTCCTCCTGCGCAGATGGACTGAAGGGCGTACACGAGCGCAAAGTAGATTAGGTTTGGTGTGTGGGGAAACGCCATTCCTGTTAGGCCCATGACCAGAACTAAAATCGCTGTTACGAGATGGCGGTTTACGTAATTGAATATAACACCAACTGTAAATACATGAAAACAAATGCAATTTGACAACAATTTAAAAAATAATAATATTAAAAAAATAATAATAAATTTAAATTAAACATTTGAAATAAATAATTAGTTTAATTTTTTTAATTAACAAAAACATAGAATTGTATTTTTTTATAATTGAACGGATTTGTCTTCCATTATTCAAATAATAGTATTTACTCACATGCTAAAGCGCTGACTAAAATAGTAACTCTGCAAACGGTGAGGACGACTGACATGGTCTGCATATCCGTTTGAAATGCCTTGCAGAAATCGACGAGAAGTGGAGCAAGGAATGTGGCCGACACTCCCTGTGAATTAATTAAATAATTTTATAATGATGATAAAGATTATTAATGAAGGAAGGAAGATTGAAGAAGAAATTGGGTATTTTAACGAAAATCTGTTGTTCATAAGGAATACCCACAAATCCAATATTGCAGAGGTACAGCGCAGCCGTGATGAAATATTTTTTCTTCTTATTAGTGTTTATAATTTGAGTACTGTTACATTCTTTTTCCATTGTAATTGCAAATTTATTTGCAATGAATGATATGTTTTAATTAATAATTAGTAATTCTAATAATTATGTTAAAGTAAGTTGAGCAGTAATAAATAAATATTCACTAATAATTATTTAATATCATGTGAAAACTTCTTGATAAAAGTTGTAAATGGCAAGAATTAAGTTGTAAGTGCTGTATGGAATTTGCTTGGAACCCATTGCAATTAAGAATTCAGCAAACTTCAAGATTGTGACGAATGTTTGCAGTTGCTATTTAATGCAATGGCATGCAACCTGTCTAAAAAGAGGGAAATATTTATTTTATAATGCCATTCTAAACACGTTTCACCATACATAATTGTATTGCATGTCACTATATACGTTTATAGCAGATGTAATATTAGCAAGCAAAATCCTGTTGTAATTGAAAAATGGTTTAGTCAAGCACGTGGTGGAGGAAATTATTCCTTTGCTTAAATAACATGATCCCTGTATATATGCATTATGTTATTAGGCACTATGTATACTTATAAAATTAGCGACAATTTGTGTAGCGAATACAAAATATTTGTAAAATAAATAAAACGCTTGTTACATATAGACACATTGATGGGCAAACTTGTTTAATAACCACCTTGATCCTATTAAATAAGTGGCAATGTCACCAGAAACTCCAGAACAAACTTTAAACAACAAATGTTTTTGGATTAAATCATCTCATTTGTAATTTATTACATCTATACGTTCAAATTAAAAGTTTCCCACTGTTTGTTAATCTCTAATTCCCAGCTATTAAATAAAGTTTTGTGATTGATATTTACATTTTACCAGTAAGTGAAACAATTTAACTTAAATGATTATAATTATAGTTCAACTATAACTGTAGAAACAGAAAGAAGAAAACAAATTACGGCCAATTAAGATGTCACGTCTATCACGTGTCAATACAAATTACAAATTCAGCGTGGAACCCAACTAATTCCAGCTTGTGCATTTTTGAAAATTGGTAAAAAATGCACAAGTACATAGCAGTTTTGGACGATTTTTAACTGTTTTAACCATGTTAACTAAAAATACTTATAGACAGTTAAGCTTATTTTTTGAATTTAGCGACACCATCTTCACATTTTCATTTTGTACTTTTCCATTTCAAGAGAAATTTGGTGGTTCTTCAATTTATTTTTGATTGTATTTCAAAGTATTTTCGTTAAATCGTTAAGTAGTATCGTCGTTTAAAAAGCTTTGTACATAACTGGAATTCACTATGGCAACGAGGAAGTGAGCCAATGGTGATGCACACATTTTTTTGGAATTGCGTACCTAGCGGTTGCTGCATTTGAAGTAAGTTGGTTTCTTCACCGAAATGAAATTTGTCGGCTAGTAAATTCACTCCTGGAAATTGAAAGGAAATTACAAGGTGAATTTGGTTTTTATTAGATATTACACTATTTATGCACGTAATTTGAATTATTTTAGAATTACTTCAGAATTAAAAGCCATTTACAAATAAAAACGTTTGAAATTCTCGTAAAACAAAATTAAAAATTGTCACGTTTTAAAATTTATTCGAATTTTGTAGCCAAATACAGCACGGCTAAATTTCCGACGAAGCTATTTCACGTTTGTAATAAAACGTTCTTACACAATGTTTACATATGTAATAAAACATTATACTTTACACAAAATGAGCTCCATTTTGGCAAAGAACGATAATCAATTTAAAATAACGATATTCAATTTAAGCTGAAATAGCATTTTACGGCTATGGTGACTATTTACAAGTGAATTCATTTCCATATATATATTTCCTACAAATACTAATTCATGCAATTTACTTGATAAACAGTACATATTCAATTTTCCAAACTATAGCATATAATTCCTGGATAATCATTGTGTTCAACAAGCTCATGACGTCAATAGAGCGGAATGTTATACAATTTCCTCGCTCTTATGCAAGTATGTAATTTAGTTTTAATGTCAAATCTTTTCCGATGAACCCTCTACATTTTACTCCGATTTTCAGTAAATCAGTCGTGTCGACTGATTTACGAGAAGATGTGAAGGATCATGGAAAACTTGTTGGAAAATAAGAAATTTACTACGTAAAGAAAAATACGAGCAATAATTTACTACCACAACATTACCGTAGGAGCTCAAATTAGACAATTAAACTAACTATTTGGTCTACAAATTAAAGAATTTTAGTTAAATTTGGTTTCAAACAAGTTAAATTGAAGTAAAACGTTTCTTTAATTGTTAAATTTAATAAAGTCATAACTAATGTCAACCCAGCTCATGATGTAAACGCGTTGATAGCACATCGATAGCTTTTGTCATTACGCCTTAATGGCCTTAATCTATATTTTGCACAAACATATTAATTTTGATATAAAATAAATGTTAAAAGTTACACGTTCGTAAAGAAATCGGTTCATAAAGTAAATAGAAATTTAAATAAACACGTTAACACAGCATGGTTTGTTAATTACCCCACAATTACACCTGATGATTACTGTTTGCAAATGGCACAATTCTGCAAACCTCATCCAGCGTTGCCGATGATGAACTATACCGATTAAATTTGTTATTGTGGCCTTCTATTGGATTCCATACATCAATGATATCACAAGTCGTAAATTAATTCCCGTAACAGATTCAAAAACAGCGTACATACGTTGAAAAATGTTTACCAAAGCAACATACGCCGGTTTAAAATGCTTCATAAAACTCGGCTTGAAGCTTAATCTTATTCCACTAAAATGGGATCCTATTACTCATACAGTAGATGTTAGCACCAATCCCGCAAAGAATATTACATGGATTTTCAACATTATCTACTTATTATTTCAACATTGGTTTATGGCCCATTGTTTTCTGACAGGATTACATTCTAAGGATCGAAGTGCAACTAATTTAGCTCTTGATATTTTTCTGTCCGAATTTTATTTATACTTTGTATTTATGCATATCAACATGGCTCTACATAAAAAGGACATTGCAATTCTGCTGACGAATATCTTCAAGCTGGATAAAATTTTTACTGGTAGGTATTCCGCATTTTTTTTTATAATGAATATTAAAAAATCTCTTAAAATATTAAACGTTTTTGTTTTTTTGATAAACAAATATTAGATAAATTCAACTGGACAAGATGCACCGTGAACAAAACAGATGGCGTTGACTTTATCATCTGGGGCGTAATATCAACCATGCCCACGATTACTTTTCTTCTCAGTGTAATTTTCTTTAGCGATACTCAAAACAGCCGCTACACCTATTCCATGATTCCGTATGACTACCGCCATATTGGGTTTCCCTTGTGGTACAGCGCCGAAGTTGTTATTTATCTCATGTGCTGCTATGCGGTCTACACTTCTTCGATTTTGATTATGATATACGCGACCTTTAATAATTACTGGTTGAAACAATTTGCCTAGTAAGTTACTATAGAAATTTTGTAAATTTTGTAAGTTTGCGTTGGGATTCTTTAACATTGTCAATATTTACAGTAGCGACCACTTTCGACAGAGCAATCAGTCCAGGAATGTTCAAAAAGCGTATAATCTATACAAGCTCCTTCACAGGATCAACATGGATTTTATTGACTGCACATCCCGCCTACTAATGCCGACCTACAAGGTGTTCATTGTTATTGGACATTCGACCATTTTATACGTGGCCATCAAACTTCATTCCAGCATCGGCTTACCCGCGTACGCCTTATTTCCTTTGCTGTCTCTGGTGTGCTACGTTTTGGAGGCGGTGTTGTTCAGGCCGATGGGGCAAGTTAAGGCGCTGTCCGAGGAATTCCGCGCTTCGTGGCGCCGTCACATCCTGGGTGATACGATCCGGACGAGGGAGTTTGAAGCGTTGGTACCCATGGAAATCAAAGTTGGGTCAGTGTACGCCATGCAGAAAACCACGTATCTACTGGTTTTGATGGGTGTTTCAAACATCACTATTAACTCTTTACTAGTATTGTAATACTATTGTTAAAACACGAGATAGAATGATCGGAATTCTCACTATAAGAGGCCAATTATAACAGCACTGGCTCTGTTTCCCGTGCACATTTTCTAAATATTCACGCTTTCAATAACAGAATTGGCTTAAAAAGAACACAAATTTGCCGTTTTATGCACTGAACTCTTGCTATAAAAGAACGCTATAAATCACCAAAACCAGTCTCTTACATAGGAATTCTCTTATAAAGAGAGCTATTATGCATATAACTATGTATGATATGCGAGCTCAAAGAATCTCTTACAGGGAGAGTTCTCTTATATGGAGATCTCTTATAGCGACAGTCCGGTGTATTGTGCTCTTATAGACAGAGTATAGGGCTTTGAATTTAGAGCAGAATCCAGATTTTGAGGCATTTTGCCTTAATCGAATTCCTTATAAGGGTGAAAATGCTTTGCTAGAAAGAAAAATATATTTTCTGTAAATATTTTATAGTTTGATGATTTAGAAATTGTAATTATTAAAGTGGGACCCACCTTCGCCCAAATTACTAAAATATGTATATAAATGTAAAAAATGGTGTATTTAAAAATTATAACATTTTCCAACGCCATACGTCATTTCCTCTTTGGTTAATATGTGTGCGGAATAAAATGTTTACTCTTATAATCCGTTTTAAAACCAAGGACAAAAAACGTCAAAATTTTAGACTTCGTAAACACGTTCAGCTCATAAGTTATTCCATTATCCTTTGTTAGCCATCTGTACAACTATTTCAATTCCGCTATGTATCAATCTGTAATTGCTTAGTCCACAAGATTACAGTAAGCTAATGAAGTTATTTAAATATGTACATTTAAAGACGGATATTTGCAAGCGATCATCTTTAAAAACGTTTCCGTAAGGCACAATTCTGCAACGCTCGTTTATAATAGCCGCTGGTGCAGGCATACTAGTTAAACAAGTTGTCCAACTGTTCCTTCAAAAACTTGTATTATATGAATGTATCGCAAAATGGTAGTTTTTCACAAACAAACAGGATTTTATAGAGACAAAATGTCTACAAAAATAAACAACATTAAAATTACTGTAAAAAATAATATTGCAAATACATGAAAAATAAGTTATTATTTCGTCCATACGTTAGAAATAAAGTAATTAATCAGGTCAAAATATCTTACTATATGAACACGTTTAGTCCATGATTCATTTTCTAATTTTGCTGTAATTAAATTGTAATTAAATTCTGCTATGAAATTACTTTATCTGCGATTACTCTAAAATTACTCACATATATAGTCTAAACGTTTACAATTAGTACAGTTTGGTTATTTAAACACATTTAATGACATAATTGCAAGTGATAATTTTAATTTTGTTTGCACGAGGTATATGTCTGCAAAGGCAATTCAGAATAGCCGCTGGTGCAGACATCACTCAATAAATTGACTTTACTCGAATGCAAAGAAATCGTGTGTAAGCCAGAAATTAATTCAGCAAGTTAAAATTTGAAAAATGTTTACTAAAAGCACATATGCAGGCTTAAAATGCTTCATAGAAATAGGTTACAAACTTAATCTCATTCCATTAAAATGGGATCATATTGATCATAGAGTTGATCTTAACACAAATAAAGCAAGAAATATCCATTGGCTTTTTAACATTGCCTACCTATTATTTCAACATTGGTTTATAGCTCATTGTTTCCTGATAGGATTACATTCCAAAGATCGAAGCACAACCAATTTAGCTCTTGATTTCTTCCTTTCCCAATTTTACTTATACTTCGGGTTTATGCACATTAACATGGTCGTTCATAAGAATGAAATTGCAATTCTGCTGACAAACATTTTCAAACTGGATAGACTCTTCACTGGTATGCAAAATATTAAAATTTGTTGTTAATCAATATTTTCCAATAATTTCAGAAATTATTCCAATTTTCAATGTCTGTGCAATATAGGTACGTGTATAGTTACAATGTGTGTATGTTTATATAAAAACATTTGTCAATTCAAATTTTTTCTGTTTTACTACCTGCAAAACGCCAGATAAATTTAACTGGAAAAGTCATGCAATGACTAAGACAGACGGCATTGACTTTATTATTTGGGGTGTAATTTCCACCCTGGCACCCATAGCAATTCTCGCCACGTTAATATTCCTCGCTGATACTCAAAACAGCCGCTACACGTATTCTATTATTCCGATTGATTACCGCCATGCCGCGTTTCCCTTGTGGTACAGCGCCGAGGTCATTTCCTATATGATGAGCTGCTACGCGGCCTTCACATCTACAATTATTATTATGATATACGTGACCTTTAATAATTATTGGTTGAAACAATTTGCATTGTAAGTATTAGTGTATTCCTATTTATTTGCATATAAATGCACTATTTACATGGTTTATTTGCAAGTTTTGTACGGTACAAAATATTACATTTTAATAAATATGATGGTAATATTTGAATGTTTTTTAACGCAGCGCTCGCTTTCCAAAGAGAGACCAAGCAGGGAATATTCGGGAGGCTTATAATTTATACAAGCTCCTTCAAAGGATCAACATGGATTTTGTGGACAGCACATCCCGCTTACTCATGCCAATGTACAAAATATACATTGTTTTGGGACATTCAACACTATTGTACATGACGATCAAACTTCATTCCAGCATCGCCTTACCCGCATTTGCCTTGTTTCCATTGTTGTCCATGGTGTACTACGTTTTGGAAGCGGTGCTCTTCAGGCCGATGGGGCAAGTGATGTCGCTGTCCGAGGAATTCTTTGTTTCTTGGCGCCGAAACATTGCTAGTAATAAGATCTGCGCGAGGGAGTTTGATGCGCTCAGACCCATGGAAATCAAAGTTGGATCAGTGTACGCCATGCAGAAAACCACATATTTACTAGTTTTGATGGGGGTAGCAAACATCACAATTAACTCACTATTACTGTTCTAGTCTTTGTAAAGCCATAAACAAATAAATGCATTATTATTGTTAATACTTGGGTATACAGATAGTACTAGTTTTACTAATAGCTTAATTACTTTACAACTCAAATACATTAAAACCAACTACGCTAGATATTAGTCGTGTGTTTACTAAAAGCACATATGCCTCGTTGAATTTCATAAAAATTAGCCACAAACTTAATCTCATTCCTCTAAAATGGGATACCATTGCTCATAGAGTGGATGCTGAACCCAACCTTGCAAGGAACATTAATTGGCTTTTGAACATTATTTATCTTATAATTAAACGTTTGTTTGTAGATCGATGCTTCGTTCGGGACTTTTTTTAAAGATCCTAAGTAGAAAGATAAGGTAGATAAAGATAACAAAATGCATGTTGAGCGATTACCTATTGCTTTTCTTGCCAATGATATTCTTAAGGTAATGTATAAGGTATAGACCATTTATAAGGCATTGCTTATGAATAATGTACAGGATGTTCTTCTCTTTTATAAAACCCGTGTGACGCCGTCATTCCGCCACGCTTGGTTTACGGCAGGACTTTATCAACACCGTCACACATTTAACGGGAGGACTTGGGTAATTATCATTGCCATATCTGCACTGTAACCCCTCAGTATGTAATATTAACCTATTTTCCTTGTAACATTTTCGCCGTCAAGAGTATCGCCCAATTCCTGCCGTAAACAGTTTGTTATGTACCCACTCAATAAATACAAATATCATACAAAAACATTTGACCAACCCGAAGTTGAATTTTCTGTTTATTTTCTGAACTCCTCAATTTCCGTGTGCAATAGTAAAAGACCTTTCTTGGGGGTTTTATTACTCTATTATACTACAGTGCATTTATCTACCAATACCCAATACCAAGTTACAGACATTTTTACCAGTGAGTCTCGGGACAGACTGATTTGCACTGGCATTAGTGGATTCTTTTATACAAATTTGAATAATAAGTACACTACATGTGTAACATTAGTAACTCTTTCTCTTACGTCCGTACATTTATAATTATTATTTCATTAATTTACATAGTAACGGAAGTGAACAGAGAGAGGACAGATGACAGGAAAGGTTCGAGTAACGCTTTGTCTTATCTTATGTGTAGGTGTACAGCTGGCATCATGTAATACCTGTGTATTATGCTGAGTGTGGATACTCTTACTTACGTTCTTACGTACTAAATGTATTTGTATTACAGAGTTTCATTGTGTTAGGCCTGTGTACTACGGTGAGTATGTATACTATATATAGATACTTATACAACCAATACTACTTATATATGTTTAGATACTTAAAGGGAAGGGCACACGTTTTATTATATATAAAAGAAGGCACTTATCCAGTTTTGCCCTATCCCTGTCGTACTTATTATAGTCGACGTAGTTATAAAGTTGATGTCGTAATATGTTCTTAACGAAGGACGGGGCATCTATATTGCCAAGCGCGTCCTCGGGTCACTACATAGGTCATATGTATAACTAAAAGGTTTGTCATTGTATTGAGAAACAAAGTTTAGTTGGGAATTTAATTTTATTAAAATTGTTAAACAATAATAATGTCGTAAGGTCAGCAAGTCGGTCCCGAGGGTCAAGTGAAGGGCGACGGGCGAAGCGCGTGAGATCTACTGGTTTCTATAGACAAATCATAAACTAGTATTCACGTATATTCTTGGTGGACCTACACTGCGAATGTATCGTGTGTATATAATTTACATATTCATAAGCCGTGTTTTACACGGATAATTCACACCAACAACTTCGACCAAAATTAATTATGAATACAAGACTAGTTGATATTATTTGGCATGATATTTTCAGAAGAAAACACCCATTTTGATGTGATTTCATATAATTAATTAAGATATAAAATTGAACAGATGCCCAACTTGTTTAGTAGTCAACGATCAAGATAGTTTTTTTATAGAAAATAAGTATAGTAAAATAAAATTTTTATGTTTCTATGGAATGAGAATGAAATTTATTGCATCGGATGTTTTGGATTTTGGAAATAGAAGTAAGCGTAGATTTAACGAAACTATTGTACAATTAAAAATTAAGGAAATAGCGTATGTGGAAATTACTCTTGTATAAAAGATTAAAAGGATGCCCGCTTATGAATGTATATTGTAATTTTGACCATGGTTATGCTAGAACTGGTAAGATAACTGCATTTTAAAAAATGATTTTTATTCAACGAACAATGTTGTAATAAAAATACACATCAGTGTTTATTACATTTTTAAATTATCAAAAGTGGATATCCTATATAATCAGTTTAAAACATTAATTTTAATTTATTTATTTATTGGCACATTTATTTCTTATCTATAATATTTAATAGATTTGTACTACTTACATTGTTTAATTCTATTTAAAAAAATTATAATTTAGTTTACTTACAATATATAGACCTGTTAATAAAATTATTTCATTAGCATTCTCTTTTGGTTAATTAAGCTAAACAAGTTTCATGAAAACTTCTGCTTTTTTTTCTTATCCTTTCTATATTTTACCATATCTTTGTGACCTTGAGCTAAACTGTAATAATTATTATAATATATATAACAGCGTTTATTATAAAACGCAGAACGAGCTCCCTTACTTAGCTCCCTTACAATCTTCTTTTATTTATATAATATATGGTTTATTGGTGCAATTTTCATAGATGTACATTCCGTAAAATGTTTTACAAATTTTACAATGTGATCATAGTCATTAACAGTAATTGTATTTGCTACAAATGCGTTTGCTGCACCCTTTGCGCGTTTACCACCTAAAACACTAAAAACCTGTCCTATATATGCATACATTTTTTCCCTGAGAAATCAAAATGATTTTATAAGATCGTTTGCTGTCACATCTCTTATTTTACCTGATGCTTTTTTATTAGTATTATCTTGCATATACCTCCATAGTTATAATAAAAATTGTACAAAATGTTTTTACTAATATCTAGACATGAAACTTCTGTATAGGTAAATGTATTAAATTTAACGCATGTTTTAGCTATGGAAAACAAAACAACATTGTTTTCCGAGATGTGCCATTAGTTTTTGTAAATAACATATTTCCTATATCCCTAACTTTTTTTACGTTTTTCCCGAACACATTTTTTAAACTTAGTTTCAGCCACTTTTCTCTGTTTTGCACAAACTTTTGGTAATTTTTAGCTGTTGCGTAGAATGCATTTGCATGTAGATATAATAGATGAGCATTTCATATTTACATCGTACGTCTCAGGACTACATATATGTACATGTTGTTAGTGCTGTCCGTATAGATCCGCTAACTGCATAACCTCCAAGTATCCCTGATGCAATAAACTGCTAAATACCATTACATCAAATGTAATCGAATAAATTTCACTCCTACAAATTTGAGCGCTGTTTGCCATGTAATCATACTCCTCGAAAATTTTCTAGAAACAATCGTCTAATATACATAATCACATCTGCTGAACGAAAAACAACTAAAGCGTAGTTAATATTGCAATATTCTCCTAACGTTTGGTATTATACACTTCCGTAACCGTTTTGTCATGATAATAGTCCTAATCCGAAATCCCTTTTTCTGTTAACCTCGAATAAAAACGGTAAAACAGTAGATTGTTAAACTGCAACATTTGTAAAAACTCGTATAGAAATATTCCCATTTAAGCAACAAGTCAAAATGATCCTTAGCATATAGATAAACTCTCAAAAACTTGCCTAGTTACTTTAAAGCACTCTGTTGAACATGCGTCTCCTGTTTTAACTAAAACATCTAATCCTTTTGCAAGAAACCCGAAAGTATCAACAAAAACAAGTGCATGGTTTATCTAAATACATAAACATTTATAGGTTGAAATTAACATCGTTAATAATAGGATAAGTTGAGTTTGGAAAGGAGTTTAAATAAGAGGATGATCCAGGAAAGGACTTTTAATAAGATTATGATCCAAATTTTTAACAGTTAGATGTGCATCGTAATTGGAACAATTATGACAAAGTACTGGAAATTTGTTACTTTACCTCAATTGTTGTGTATGTATTTTCAGTTCTAGTCCAATTACTCAACCAGCGGACTCACAGGTGTCTCATATGCTTTAATACTTTGTATGATTTACTATATTGTTCTTTTGTTATATTTGAACCATCCTTGGAAATATTTTGCATGTCCATTAACAAGCCCACGGCTTCTTCGATTTATTTACTTAACCATATATTAACTGCGCTATTATTATTGTTACTAATCATATACTTTATACATACCCTATACCTTAAACATACCCTATATCTTATACAGTGCCGTAAGAAAGGCATTAGATACCCGCTCAACGTGCATTGTGTTACTTTATTTTTCTACTTCGTAGTAAAACTAATTTAGCCATAGACATTTGTTTTTCAGAATTTTACTTATACTTTGCATTTATGCATACATGGCGCGCCATACATTACATGGTTAAAAGAACAGTAGAAATTGCCTTTTGACTGTGACTTAATACAGATTGTTAAGTTGAATAAGGGTTCACATCTGAAGCATTTCCAGTTAAGAATTTTCTTTATTGTTTTTAATTTGTGGGAGATATAAAGCAACGTACGATATGAATTGTTGCACGCCACACATTTTAGAAGCTGACTCGTTCTTCCTTTATTATTGCAATATGCACAGGGCCCAGGGTTAGGAATATTTATTTCGGAACGTAAAAGTGTAAGCTGGCTCATCTCTAATTTTATTTTTCAAAAAACTGAATTTTGCTAATCTCTAAAAACCTCTACAGTGGGGACTCCTTATTACGGCACTATATAAAGTTTAACATTTTGATTCTCCATGATAAACATTTTGACCCTTATAAGGGGGATCTTATAAAAGTCAAAATTGCATGCAAATATCTTGCTATGAGGCACCGAAACCACTGCTGTTACAGGGGTTTTTCTCATATGAGGAGACCCGTTATAGAGTCGCCACTGTAAAGAATAACGACATTAATCCTGTACTTTAATTACCCTTTGTTTGGTATAATAAATTTTTGCAGGATTTAATTTCTTCAAAAGAAAGCAATTTATTGTGAAGTCAACAATGATATCATTATTTGCCTTTATTATGTTTTTGAACAACTCCAACAATTGTCGTAAAATTGTAGAGCTATTATTGAGACATTACAACCTCAGCATAATTTTCCGCAATATAATAGCGAAGGGAATGAAGCTCATATTAAATTGAACGCAAATTCAGAAACAAACAGCCGAATGTGATATTTTTAAACGCATTTGAAAACGCTTCAATCAAAACTGTTATTGAATAAAATGAAGACCTGTATTTTTCTCACGTTTTTTCTAATTGGTTTAACACACGCGCAGTATCTGAGAGTGAGTTTTCGTTATTTAAAAAAATTAAAAACATTGAGTTGTATTTAAAACATTTACGTGCAAATTATTAGCTTATAAGCGGAATTTATAAAAAACTAAATATTTAATGAAAATAATTTTGGTAAATTATTCATAATAATTGCAGTGTCAAGCCGTCGCTGAAGTCAATGGGAAATTAATTAGTGCCGGGGAAGAAATGTTGAAGTTGGATCCAAAACAGTTGCCCAAGGAGCTTACTAAGCCAATAGAAAAATTGATCATTCTTCTGACGGCAGGCAAAGAATATAAAAACAGTGATTGCCACCAACAACGTTCATTGGTTCTGAGCGTGGGAGATACTACCGATGCTTTAACCGAGGACCCATACACAAAAATCTTGGAAAAATTGCCAGAAAAGTTCCGCAAGCCCATTTCGTCGTTTGTTGACTCCGCAGTGAAGGACATTGGGACACTTTACAACCATGCGTTTGGACAAAAAGCTGGACAGAATTCGAAATAACAGTCAATTTATTTTATATAATTTGTGTGTCAAAATATTATTGATTTTTTAAATAAAGGCAATACGTGGTTAATTATTTCTTTCAAATATTTCAAATTCTATATGATTTTAATGAACAAAGGTCATAAGACGAACACAGAAACACGTGGAACACAAGATTCGCCCAACTGCGTGCAACCGCACGTCCCGAGATGCCGTATCCTTCTTGAAGACTCAACAGTCATCGGGTTGCTGGTACTTCTACGATGGAGTCTCGGTCAAGAATATTATAGTGCGCCATTTGTTGGTATGATCGGAAAGATGGACACATCAAACCTGAATGTACGTAGTCAGTATATACCTAAAAGTCTGAATAACCGTTTTTAGCGTTCACGCACCTCAGTGAAATATCCATCTGAACAACAACACTTTCATCAACTTACCACCTGAAAACTAACTTTCAGAAACTTGATACAAACCTAAATGACGGTATATGTGAATTATGTAATAAAGAAACCTTTTTATAATTCAAATTTATAGTGCGAATGCAGTCAAAATGTATAATTAACCGATTGTTAGGGCTTCTGCTAAATCGATCGTAGTAAAACCATTATTACTATTATTTAATAACCAAACACATCCAGTATTTATATCCATGTCCGCGTAATTAAGTCGTAGCATTTCCTATTTTATTAGAAGTTTATTCTATTCTTAGTTTTATTAGCTCGCTGTTTACCCAGGGTAATTTCCGCATTGGAATCACTCAGTTGAAGGAATTCCTTTAACATATACAGATACGTACTACTTGTTTTACTGGTAGTTTAATTACTTTACAACTCAAATAAATTAATATCAAAGCAAATTATTATTAAACAAACTATTTCTATCCAACCAATTACGCGAGATATTAGTCGTGTGCACTACAAGTATACGATCCAGCACAAATTTTCCGGAGCATCAAATAATAATTTCAGTAAAAACACATTTGAAAACTGACTCCATTACAAAATGTTCACTAAAAGCACTTATGCAGGGTTGAATTATTTCTTAAAAATTGGCCACAAACTTAATCTCATTCCTCTAAAATGGGATCCCATTACTCATAGAGTGGATGCTGAAACCAACCCTGCCAGGAACATTCATTGGCTATTGAACATTATTTATCTAATAATTCAACATGTGTTCATAGCTCGCTGCTTCGTTACAGGACTGTATTTTAAAAATCGTAGTAAAACTAATTTAGCTCTGGACATTGGTCTTTCAGAATTTTACCTATACTTTGCATTTATGCATGTCAACATGGTCGTTCATAAAAAGGATATTTCTATTCTGCTGACAAACATTTTCAAACTGGATAAAATCTTTACTGGTGCTCAAAATTGTTTGAAACATTTAAATGTTTACATTATTTACATTACGAAAGTTTAGCTTTTTGAATATCCAGATAATATGTAAGAACCAAAACGTTGTAAAAGATGAACTTTTTTTCAATTTTCAGATAAGTTGACCTGGACAAGGTGTGCACGGAATAAAACAGATGGTGTTGACTTTATTATTTGGGGTCTAATTTCAACTTTTATTCCCACTACTGTTTTCCTGATGTTCATTTTCTTTGTCGACGTTGGGAACAGCCGCTACATTTACTCTATCATTCCGGGTGGTTACCGTCATATAGGCTTTATCGTGTGGTTCCCTGCCGAAGTCATTATCTACCTTATGTGCTACTATGCGGTCTACACGTCTACAATTATTATCATCATTTACGTGACATTCAACAATTACTGGCTGAAACAGTTTGCACAGTGGGTTACACACAATTTTTTGAATTTGAATTTTTGAAATTTATTTTTTAATGATTTTTTATTTTTAAATTTTAGGTTTTTAAAATTTAAATTTTTAATGATTTTGCTTTCTTCCGCTCTATTTTGGTATTTAACCATTTCATCTAGTAGATTATAAATCACTCATAATAATCATAATATTTTTTGCAGCAGTACTCGCCTTTTACGGCCCAATCGGACACAGGATATTCGAAAAGCATACAATTTATACAAGCTCCTTCAAAAGATCAACAGGGATTTTGTAGACTGCACATCCCGCTTACTAATGCCAACCTACAAAGTGTGCATTGTCCTGGGGCATTCTACCCTGCTATACATGACTATCAAACTTCATTCCAGCATCGGCATGCCAGCCTATGCCTTATTCCCTCTGCTCTCTACGGTGTGTTACGTTCTGGAAGCGGTGCTATTCAGGCCGATGGGTCAAGTGAAAGTGTTGTCCGAGGGATTCCGTGCCTCGTGGCGCCAACTCATAATTAGTGATAAGGTCCTAGTCAGAGAGTTTGATGCGTTGAGACCGATGGAAATCAAAGTTGGGTCCGTGTACGCCATGCAGAAAACTACATATTTACTGGTTTTGATTGGCGTTTCAAATATTACCATCAACTCTTTACTAGTATTGTGATCATTGTAAAATCCTTTGCTTCAAGATGAGATGTGTGTATTTGATTCTGCAAAATGGTTATCATAATGCGTAGCTGTATGTATACAGTGTTTTTACTTTTGGTTTTGATTTCCTATGGATATAATTATTCCTGCACTAGCGTAATGAATACAACATCATAATTCTTATAATAATGCTTTAATTTTTTATTTTAGTTTAAAAAAATTTACATGTCCTGTCACCATATGTTTGATGATTTAAGCAATTTTAGCTGACCGTTTGCACTTTTCCCACATTGCTTTTTAATTATTTATTTCCTGTCAAATTATAAAACGACGGATATAACTGCTTTTTGCCAGGTAATTATGTCTATTAACTATTCGTTAATTTTATTATCACTGATTAAATGGAATCAAATCTGTTTTAGTAGACCTGATTAAATACAACTTCTGGCTTCGCAATAGGTGAACTATGAGGAAATACTAAAGAGAAACCTTAAGTATCTGTAAATTTTTTGAGAAAACCAGGCAGTTGAGAGGACAAATTGATTATCAAATATTTGTTTAGAATTTAGCATTTAAAATACGCTTGAGCTGTTAATTTAATTGTTTAAAAAGTTGCCGTGTGGAATTTTTCCCACGGACTTATTTGCTTTCTCTGTACATATGTAATTACTTACAGAAAATAATTTATTGGGCCAATTGAAGTGGCGCCAGGTTTCAGTCATTTAAGCTGCCCTATACTGGAGACAGAGCGGAAAATACACCGGACTCTTGACGAGGGCAAATTTGAAAACTCGTGAAACTCACAAATTAAATTGATCGTGACAACAATTTTGCAAGGACTATAAACTGGGTTTATAATATTATTTATTTAATAATTCAGCATTGATTTAAAGCTCATTTTGTTACAGGATTTCTTGCTCAAGACCGCAGCCGAAATAACACAACTCTTTGCTAGTAATATAAATTGTATTTGCTACAAATACTCAGAAAAAAGTATTTATTTTTGTTCAGCGTAGTGTTATTGTGGTAACCAAATTTGTTTGTAAAATAAATAAACATCGTCTCATTTATTGCTGTTATTTGTAACTGTATATTATAGTTACACGTCCAAATTAATATTGTCCCACTTTTCGCTAAATGTATTTTAAACTGTTTGTCTCTAATTTTTGGCAATTAAACTATATTTAGAAATTGTAAATTAAATTATATTTGGCCGTATGGCACAATTAAACCTTAAATGGTTAAATGTAAACAATTCACTACGTGAACATTTAATAAGAACAATTAACCTGAGTTAAAGTAGACATGTACGGATTAAAAATTAAATTAGTTTATTGCGCGTGGGTACGAATTCAGTATAAAATTTACAGTTACGTTCAGGAGGAGAAGCAACAATGTTGACTAAAAATACGTATAAGCAATTAGGCTTCTTCTTTAAATTTAACGATGTATTCTTCATATTTCCATTTTCTTGGGACAAATCAACTAATACATTAATTTCTTTTAGGGGTAGTCGGTTTCGGCAAATTTGCTGGTGTCTCAATGTATTCTTAATTATATTTCAAGGCGTTTTCGTCCTGAAGAGTTTTGTAAGTGGAATTCACTATGGCAATCGAGAGGCAAGTCAATTGGCTATGGACACTTTTTTTGGAATGGGTTACATTGCGGTCACTGCATTTGCGATCAATGGGTTTCTTCACCGAAATGAAATCTCGCGGCTTGTGAATTCACTCATGAAAATTGATAGGGATTTACAAGGTAAATTTTGTATTTCCTCTTCATGTACTAATTTCCTTTGTTAAAACCGCTAGGTGATTATTGTTTAAAATTTGTAAATTAACTGCAAAATTTTGAATATGTTTGTAATTAATGTAATTTGTACGCTAATATTTTGTAGCCACCTACAACGAAAACGTTCCAGTACCCAAAACGGATGGATGTGATATTATTTTTTTGTCTTCCAATGCATCAATAATTTACATGATGGTGCTTTCCCTTCTGCTTGCAATAGCGGAAAAATTTGATTCTCGTTACTGGCTTAGTAACATTCCATGCCATTGGCGCTCCAAATGGTTGCAAATATTCTCCATAATGTTTAACACATACGGATACATATTAGTAACTCTAAACATTTGTTTTTGTGTCTATTTTGCCGTGTTGTATCTCACTGTGAACCGGCTGTGGATGAGGAAATTAATGAGGTAACTATACTAATCGCCGATATTGTAACACAATAAACCAAATACATAATAACGAAACAAATTTTGAAACATTTTGAGAAAAACAATTGATTTTCACTCACCAAGCATTACGAAATTTGTTTGGATCATTAACCCAATACATATAAAAAACTAAGATGGCGGGTGTAAAAACAAATAATTCTGGTAATACTTTATTGCAGAAATATATACATCAGAATTGAAGATGAACCATCGCTGAGCAAAGTTATTTTGGAGTACAGGAAATTCCAACTCCTCTGCACTGAATTCAACTGCTGCACTTCTGGAATTATGTGGCCAGTCTATAAAATACTGAATATTTGCAATGAGTCCTTGTCGTTTTACGTGATCGTTAAGCTGCACGATGTCGTCCCAATGCCAGCGTTTGGCGTCTTTCCAATCATCTATTTGTACTATGTCTGCTCCGATTTCGTATTGTACACGCAGTTGGGGCAAGTCAATTCAATGTCGTTAGAATTCATTTCGTCGTGGAAGTGCTACGAGGGTTTAGGGAACAGTAAATTATTTTTCAAACAGCACCAATCCTTGAAACCAATGGGTGTCAAGGACAGCAGCTTATATGTTTTTCACAGGAGTGTCTTGCTGATTGTTTTGATCACAGTTTCCAATGTAACTATAAACGCTCTTTTACTCGGATAATTCATTAATTACACTAGGCCAAGCAACACCTTAAATAATTTGTTTTCCGCTCGTAGAGAATTCTTTTAGTTCATTTCTTTTAAGTAGTTTAATGTATAAAAGAACCAATTGCAATAAGTTGTTGTTGCTAAATTGATCAAGCAAAACCCGATCATGTTGTTAATAACCACATACATGTAACGATGTAACCTAAAGCCGGATAACTCCGAAACGGGTAGCTCGATTCGGCTCAACTATGAATTCATTAAAACCAAATGCCTAGAGACTATGTCTACCAAGTTTCAGCAAAATCGGATGATTTACTCGGAAAATACCCCGGATAACCCCGAAATGGTTGGCCCGATTTAACTTATCTTCGAACTCATCCACGCTTTATCCCTGAAGACTAAGAAGTGTACTAAGCTTCACCAAAATCGGACCACGCGTTATTGAGTTATCGTGCAACCGGACGTAAAGACATCGGGACGTACGGACGTACACTACCAGACATGAAGGGCCGCTGGCGCTGTCCCTGAAAACAAAAACCAACGATTTTCCAAAATCCGTAATCCTGTTCTCTATATATAGAAAATAGAAAATAACCGGAAAGCAATGTACATTTAAGTGTATGATCGATCATAGATATTTTTCTCTTTCTTAGCTGTTGTTGCGTACATATTAAAATAACTAATGCTTTTACATTACACACAAGAATAATTTATCGCGTTGCAAATTTCAATATTGCACAACTGCACTTGTAGATCTCAATTCTAGGAATAAGGTTGTTAACCTTGCAGACATGCCTCATAACATTGAACTTTTCGTTCTACAGTCTGTGTAAGCAGTTTAGTATTGATGTAGTGAATAATGTTAAAGGCCATTGCAGTGTTATATATGTATGAGTACATATATGCACATAATGGAATTACTCTCCTTCATATAAATCAGATTATTTTATCTCGTCCCGGAAAAGATACGGTGTTAGATCTCTCTCTCTCTCTCTCTCTTTTGAGACTTTGTGCGAAATTCGAAGATTAAAATATTTATTACCGTATTTCGACGATAATTACGGCCGAAGATTGATCAATAAATTTTAAATAAACATTTTTTCCGTTTTATTCTCAACTCCACATTACTCTCAAATTAACAATATTTTATAAGACAAACTCTGCACAGCAAAAGAATTATTTTAAATATGTATACTTATTGTTAACATATTTAAATCCTCACAGCCCCGGAGCACGCGGTTTGCTCTGTAATTTTGTAAGGATGACCAACAGTCTCGTGAAAAAATGTCCGGTTGACTCGGATGTTTCATCTTGGGGCGTTTGGGCAATAGCCTAAAATTTATTTCATAATATAATTCTAAATTAATTCAAAATCAAATTTCACCATTTAACTGCTTATAATACAACTTGTGCGCAGAATTTAGCTTAGATTTCCAAAGGAATTTTGCCATGTATACATGGCAAATATAATATATTACGTCTTACCGCCAGAAGAATTATAGAATCCAGTTCCAGGTTTGTCGGCTCCATTGGAGCATAAGCAGCACCATTGGGAACTTTTCATGGTTTTTGTATCAGTGACCTGGGTAATCCCACTGCAGCCGGAGAAATTACGAACTGTGGACGTGAAATGTTAAAAACCGAAATGTTATTATCTACTTAAAAAATGTATTATTTCTACGGACCTAAATTTTGAAATGTTTTTAACGTAATTCTATAAAAATAGAAAATATAAAAATAAATATAATCCAAATACTATTTTGCACTTACAAATGCTGGTATTGTTGATTCGCTCTTGGCAAAGAGGTGCTAAGGTTTGGCTTTGAATATAGCAGACCCAGAAGGCAATGATTAAGACCGTCCCGACAATAAGTTTCGTCATGTTGAAAGATCTGGTTGTTGTTGAAGAAGTTGTTTACGCAGTGATTCAGTAAAGTCCAACTGAGGAGCATAATCCCAATTGCGGTTCCTTAAATAAGTTTATTGTAATATTGTATTTATGTATGTGTTTGTACTATTATGCTCGCAATTTTGAACTTCATAATCTCGTTGAAATAATCTGATCTGGTTGACCTGCCTCTATGCTTGAACATGCATGTGCACCTGAGAGTTGCATAAACGTTTGTATACGTCTAAAATTTTAATTCCACATAGGAATACAGTTGCTATTTTGAGGGATTATGTGTATAATAAGCCGGTTTAAGAAAATTCATGACCATCATCCAAGGTCTACATGTGTATGAATTGCTTTCATTTAATGCAAAGTACATATACGGCCTTCCTTTTATATATTAGTTTAATAATATAAATGTTAATAATACACACTTGCACTGTTTTAATTGTTTTGAATCTCACCGCTCTCAAATCACAGCACGGCTTGTCTCGTTCAATCGGGATTATTTTGATTGATCCGTAGATTCTAATTTTACATAAAAATACATACTGTCGTCAGCTTTATTTGAAGATTATTTTTACATCTATTTATATGTATGTGTATATCCTAACATACAGATGGGTACACGCATGCTGTACACGTGTGTTTGAATCTGCAGCGCTTGGATTTATTCTTGGAGTAACAGCACCACACGAGAAGTTGCACAAGCAAAAGACGCTAAATTATTTTGATTTTCATTCAATCGATGAGCGTCATCGATGACGCACTATTTTTGCATATGTGCAACTTAACGAATTTCGTTTGCGTTTGGGTAAATGCCAATAAATTTTAGTAAGAACAAGGGCAAATGTTGAATTTCATGCAGTGAAAAACTTCAATGATAAGTTGATAGATGCTCAAAATGCAAATTATAAAATACATTGTAAAACCGATCAACTACAAAATACATTAATTAAATCAATACAAAATACATTTTAAAATTATGAAACTTCAAAACACAAAATACAAAAAGGTGTTTTAAATATGTTTTTAAAATACATGTATTTTAAATACCATGTATTTTGGACAGCTCTACAAAATCTAGAATTATCTAGAAATACTTGATGGACATGAAAATGCTACTGTAAACGAAAATAAGGTCGAAGCAGCTAGTGCCCTGTCTGCGATTAACTCCGTTTTTTCCGAATCTGATTGCAGTATGTCATTACGGGTTTCTCATTATCATTAACGCCTCCATTTTTAGGGTCGCGTAGCGGACCTAAAGCAATGATGCGCTTGTCTGTCCGTCCGTCAGTCCGTCCGTCCGTCCGTCCGTAATATTTCCTACGTTCCCTATCTAC
>JAQGAK010001738.1:0-27402 GCA_034696945.1 Lipothrix lubbocki | reverse complement strand
GCGCTATCGCGGAGCGACCCCTTCGTCAGTAGCTTTCGAAGAAAGCGTACAAATCGGGGCGAAGCATTGATTTTTTATTCGTGTGCTTCTTGCGGCTGTGAAACTAAGTCGTATCTTTACGGGTAAATTCAAAAATATACATTCACGTACAAAACCAATTTAGGTCCAACAGTGCAACTTAATTTTCAACTTTAAGTGACAGACGCTGACATGTCAGAACCAGCTGACCCTGTGAAATTGAACTATGTTAAGTCTGTTCCAGGCAAACTCTTTGAATGCAAATTATCCTCGAAAGCATTTGTAGCAAGGTCCGACTTGCAAAGACACATGGGTGACGAGCATACTGAAAAGAAAGTTACATGCAGCCTTTGTTCAAAGGCAATTCTGCCTCGTTGTTTAAATAGACATTTAAAACTTCACACCGCAGAAAAAAATCAAAAGTGCTCATTTTGTTCAAAATGTTTCAACCATTCCTCTAATCTTAGGAGGCACATGATGACCCACACCGGAGAAAAACCATTCAGTTGTAAATTTTGTTTCAAGACGTTTTCGCACTTATACTTGTTAACACAGCACTTCCAGACTCATACAGGCGAAAAGCCGTACAAGTGCAGTTTTTGTCTGAAGGATTTTTCTTCCTCTTCTGCAGTGCGTTACCATAAGCAAATACACACCGGAGGAAAATTAGTTCGATGTAATACCTGTTCTATGGAGTTTACTAGTCACAGTACGCTGAAAACTCATATGAAATCTCACACTGGAGTGGAAAAATCACACACTGGAGAGGAAAAATCCCATAAATGCATTTTATGCGAAAAGCTTTTTGGAAACTTACAAATGTTACATAGCCATATTAGGGTTCACACCGGTGAGAAACCTTATAAATGCAATTTGTGCAGTGGAACGTTTAGGTGGCCTACTTCACTCCAAAGACATTTGGTGGTTCATCACACCGGAGAGAGACCGTATAAGTGCTCAATCTGTTCCAAAACGTTCCCCTTCAACAACTATCTACAGGAGCACCTAAAAGTACACAGAGGGGAGAAGCCACATCAATGTGACATCTGCAAGCGGGCCTTTCCACGTTTAATTGCGCTAAAAGCCCACATGTCAATTCATACTGGGGAAAGACCTCATAAATGCGATGCTTGCTTGAGAAGTTTTCGAAAACGATACTCCTTGAAAATCCATAAATGTAAACAAGCTGGGAAGCAACTAGGCTTTAATGTGAACAGCATTAGCAATTCAAATGTCGAAGGGAATCATAGCTGCCAAGAATGCAAATTCGTGTGCAAATCTGCCGCAGGACTTTGCCGTCATTACTTCACAAAACACAAATTGCCTGTGGTCAAGTTGACAAAAATTAAGTTTGTGCGCTAAAGTGTTTACATGTTTATATTTGTATTTTGTATGAGTTAGGAATTGAAAAGACTTGCTATAATAGTGGGTTATTATTCAGAATAAATATATTTGAATAAGTAAATGTAGGAAAATTATTGATTGCGACTACATACGTCCTTATCATGCTTAGCAACCGCGCGTCTAAACGACTACTAAACCATTCTGGTAATAAATTGCAAATATTAGACCAATAATTTATTTTTATTGCCAGATTGTGTTTTTATTTGTGTTTTAAAGCCCTCGTATAAAAAAACCGCATTCATTTTATACCACAACATCAGACAACAATTCCACAGTCCTGCGCAATTAATTTTCTTCGATTCCGTCAGGACAACTGAGACACTCACAAGCTCTTTCGTGAGGATAAGTTATGTGTATGTACGTATTATGTCGGATATTTTAGAATTGTCTTTGCATATTATTTTGAATCTCGCTACTAGCACCTGGTTTATATATGAGAAAATGAAATTACTGAAAGAATTTAAGGGAATGAATATTGTTGTTATTTCTATATTGTGCTATAAAAAAGGATTTTCCTGAATCTGAAATAATGGACATAGAAGGATGTAAAATAAATCAATAAAAAGCTTATTAAATATTACGAAAAAAATTGAACCAACTTTACCATTTGAACAATTTTGAGCCTGTTTTAAGGGAAATTCAAAATGTTTCCATTTTATTTGATTTCAAGAAAACTATAACACTCAGACCTAAGGTGTAAATCTGGAACCTAATATACTAAAAGATAATTTCGTGGTCGTAATTTTATTGCCTCGGTCCGTCGGTCCGAAGATTTCCCGATTTTGTATTCAAATTTTAAACATACCGCCAATAATTCGCGCGTCTTAGTCAACTGCTCTTCCGTGCGTATTTGTATACATAACATACTCATTGGCTTATTTATGTATTCATATAAACAATCACCGGTAACATTTTACATGTTTTGGCTCCAAACTTTAAATTGTAGGAAAATAATTTAACATTTGATATTATTTTTTATTACTAAAAAACGTAATTTTTTGAAATTTGGACATTATTTTAGCGCGAAAACCTTAATAATAAATCTTAATTTTATATAGTTATTGATTTATTATAGATACCTATGTAAAGTTGTTTCACAGAACCCCTACATTGCAAAAGCTTAAAATAACCAAAACGTCACGTTGGTCCTAAGAAGTTTTCAAGCGTGGGGGATTTCAAACTCCATTTAGTAATACGTACGGAGTAAAAGACGGTACGAGTGCTAATATATGTATATGTCCTAATAATCGGGAGGCCTCGCCTAGACAACAAGAACGCGTTGCACAGTAGTTTCTTTTGTGCTAATCGTAATTACTAACCACTATACTCATTTCATGTGTCCAGTGTGCAATATTGTTTAGTTTACAGACATTTTATAATTCCGCCGTAGTTGTTTATACGCAGTAGCATCGTGATTCCACACTGTAAAAATTGGGCATAAGTATTTTGTACATCGTGTGACCAAAAGATGGATGTGACATTTATATTTACACTTTTATGTGACATTTATGGCACAAAATTCCAAAACTGTAATGCTACACGGAGGAACAATTTCTTTTTTGCTGAACGCGTCTCATTTGAAGGATTTCACATTTAGTTTCGCGTAAATGACGGCCCACTTCGACGAGTATCATTGCTTTTTTAAATTTCCCTGCCTGTTTCTGTTTTACAACATTTCCGCACAGGAATGTTGGTGCTCAAAAGTAGGCAGCACCATTACAAAGTTTCCATGCCGAGTTCATTTCATCCAAGGTCCATAAGTTTGACGTCCTCCGGAAGCGTGATTGAGACCCGGGTATATATAGTCCGTCTTCGTGTTCAGTGCGTCCATGTTTAAAGCTACGCGTGAAAATAAATACCGATTTGTTGAAATCTACGATCAACTATAACACCGATTGCTCCAGAGGGTAACAACTTAGCTACTACAGATCAAGTAAGTAAAATTACTATTATGTTCAGAACTATATAAACGCGTGTGGAAACTACTGTCGCGTTGTGATACAAGCACTGGAAGACTGTATAACGTTGAAATACAGATGACATTGTAATGTTCGTCGTCAAGTGTAGGTATATAAAGTTCGTTATAATTACGATCGAAAGGAAAATTGGTTGGTGATTCGTTGTTTTTGCGTTGATTTCAGTATGAATAGATCCATCCCGTTCTGTAATAGGGAAAAAAATGTTCATATTGTATAGACAATTACTTGCAACTACAACTGAACGAATGTCATTACTTGTAAGGTATACTAATGATTGTTCTATAATGTAATGATCATAAAAATATCATGCTGGTGGAGAAGTTTCGGTTATCGCATTTGGCTTGTACATAGTGTGTTGTTAGTACATACTTTAATTACATGATCTTTTACCTTTTGTAAGGATGGGTGATCAGGACATTCGTCGTCTCTTAGACGGGCTGATCGAAGAAGTGGACCGTGTCAAAACTGACAGAAGCATGTTCTCTTATCTAAATTGTGTACACATGGTGTCATCAATTAGTAACGCACTACGGTTTGAATTTCGACGAGCGTTGCCGAATCTGACAGCGGATGGAAACGTCTTCCGTTTTGAATTGAATCGTTTGACTCCAAAAATGCCTTTTTTCGTGGAGGGCACTCGCGGAAGGGTCCTGAAAGACGTGATCAGGACATTGCCATGTATATACTGCGGTCTTGACGTCGTGACAGCGGTTCACGCCGAGTACCACGTCGATTCTTTCCACCCTGTAGTGGATGGAGCGAGGATAAACACTGACGCGGAGGTTGTGACGGTCAACCATCCCTACGGTCAAATCGGTCTTCCGCAGCCCATGAGAGACACTGCGTCCATACAGACGACTCTGCGTGTACCCTCTAAACTGGTCGGAGGTAAGTCGCCAAGTTTTAACTATGTCTTCGTTCTTTTTTCGCGTGATACATGTTCCAACTCACCTCATACTTTCTTATTAAATTGTAGCACTCACCGGCACTTCTGGTAACAACCTGACCGAGCTCGAAAAGTTGACAGAGAATGTTCTTCTTGATCGTCGCACTTTAAGACGACGAGAACGACTTCTACACATCCGGGGGACTCGCAAACAGGTTTTTCTCGTCCAGCTCAATGTGAAGCGCTTAGTGTGCAATGTTGATGTAATTTGGATGGAACACAAGTATCGGATTGACTATCGCCGGAACACCAACGAACCTCTGTACCCAGCAGTTTACCCCTCCGTTCTTACAATGGCGGCGTGTGACATAGTAGCCTTAGAATGGATATGCTCTCTCTGCTTTCAGGTGGGTCATACTCAACGAGAGTGCCCTTGGGATGCTCAACTACTCCGCTGCCGATTGTGCAGCGAGGACGGGCACAATTATGAAGGATGCAATTTGAAAGTGTGGCTTGGGGACTGAACCTCACGCGCTCATGTTTCGTTGTGTGTCGTTTATGAATTCGGTACTACCTATATAACCTAAGTAGCTTGAAATACGCGTCCTATTTGTTTTTTCGTTAATACTATTTTTCGTTGTTATATTTCGTCCGTGTCATGCATTCCTGCTCTCTTGTTTGAAACTATGCAATAACTCCGTAACGTATACTCCTGCTGTATCCTCGTTCATTGTTTATTCTCAAGTAGTAATTACGCGTTTTATTTTTGGAAAGTCACATTAGTGAAATTAAATAAAGTAATAACAACTACCTATATGCTAACGTTTGCTTACGGTTGTACTTGTGTTTCTTCCTTCATATAGACGTCATGCTTAGGCAGCAGAGGTTAAAACAAGCCAAGCCTGTAATCAATTATAAATAAAACGCGTATTGTTTATTGCTGTCGTTAATTGTTGTTAATCCTCACAGCATGGACAACGGACACCTGGCAAGTGTTGTTTCAATTCCTCCAAATTCTCGTCTTCAAAGCACTCGCTGTCCTTCAGCATAACGACGGGTATGCCCCTCAGGCCTAGATACAAATCTTTGACGGCAACACCGTCTTCGTTCTGGCAGACATAACATAACGTTTTCTTATTATGTATGCTTAGTCATTCTTGTGTACGTTTTTGTCGTGTGCAAGTGCATGTGCTGGAACTTACCCATACAAAAGTCAGTGACCTAAGATATTTAAATCCTCCTATCACGAGAGCCGCCGTTTCGCCGTCCATAATGATTTCCTTCCCGAACTCTATATCCTCGACGTCTGCAAAGCAGTTTTGTAGTTACATATTACACGCATTGAATTGTATCTATCGTTTGGTTATTATTACATACGTCTACAACTAATTATGTACACGGACGGCGATACTTACTAGCTTGCCATTGTACACACGGTGCGATGGCTTGACGAGTCCAGTCATTTGTTGTCTCCACTAAAAACCACGACTCCGGTGTCCTCGTCTCTCGATTTATTATCAGGGCTGTTGACTTCGGAAACAACTCCCCTACAAGCAGGATGTCTTCCCATGGTCGGCTTGTCGTTGCCACGGCGCGGACAGAACGTATAGCTTCATTAAGAGCTGAGAACCGCTCCCTTTTGGTCGCACGCTGACCGCCTTCCATTTGTACCCTCTCGAACACAAAACGCTTTAGTGTCTTCGTCAGTTTCTTTTTGGGTTCTCTGGCCACAACCACAGTGCCAACTTTGATGCTCCGTATATAAGCTAAGCCTGTGGCAAAGTCTTGTGCCAGTGACAACCGAGGAAGATGGAGAACCGTCAGCCACTGCAGGTGCACATGATTGATCTCCACTGCTTTGTCCCAAAGTTCTTGGGCTACAGTGATAACCATACTCCTGAGGGTGTTATTCCATTTGGACCATAATATAGCGCGCATAGTGTGCTCTTGTGCTGCCGGGAACTCACCACCAACCCCGAGCGGACGCCCGTGGGCTTCAATTAAAAGTTTTGTTACGCGTAAGTTTACTCTCGAAATTTGCCCTCGACGCTCAGTGTGAGTATTCGTAGCGACGCCGCCGCACGAAGTATTTGTTGGCAAACGATTCCAGTTTCCCATCCCCTAAGATCAACGCGTAGAGTGGCCAACTTGGGGCACCTTGAAATCACTGCAGATGAAATCTGTGATGTGAGCATAGTGCGACCTCATGATTACTGTTATCCCCCGCACTTTTTAGAGACGTAATCGTCGATCCCGGAATGTTTCCACTTCCTCAAAAACCCCGGCTACGTTCATGAATAGTATCTCCTTCAGTTCTTTCAATTTGCCAAGGCTATTCAAAATGAAGTGTAGGGAACTTTCTTCCATTATACCTGTCACCGTTAATTTCCTAACGTTATTTTCGATGTCCAATTTTTCCGGCCACATTCCCCCTACAGGTAGGAAGGTTTCCAGATGTACAAAACGGAGCGAAAAAACTCCTAACTTCCTTGACATGTCATGGTTTTCGCGTCGCAGCATCACTTTTTCCATGTTAGCTAATTTTTTTGCGCCAGTGTCTTTGTCAAAATAAACATTCCGCCAGCATGCAAAGAACGACGAGGCTTCACCACAATATTTCTTGTTTACAAGGCGCATAAGAAGGACTGACTGTCGGTCCAGGTTGTGGAAGACCTGCCATAGTGTCTACAACACATAATGACATTATAAACCTTCCAGTGGATTAGTTACATGTGCGAATATTGTGATTCTCCTTACGCTCCGGCAACTTCTCAGTTTATTGTTTGTTTACGCGTTATATATGATTGCTTTCACGAGACATGGCCCCGAATGTGTGCATCCTCACTGTACAACCTAAATTATACATATGCTTACCTCAGCAGGAAGTTCGTCTAGAGGGAAATAGGCTCGCTTTTTCCCGTCGGCTTTGGCTTGACCCGCCATTGTGGTCGGTTTTTCGGTTTTATTTTCAGTGTTTATCCGTGTGCTCTTCATGCTGCTCGCAATCCAATTGATTGTCTACACCGTTTTGATAGCTAAGTAGAGATTTATTGTTGTTTTTGGCGTACTACTTGCTGTATAACTACAGTTTACAAACTCCGTGTAATTCTAAACGTCGGCTAAGATCTTTGTGTCGCAATTCTACAATTTTTACCGGCAATGACCCGTAACCGAACCGTCGTATCGCGTATCGTTTAGGGAAAAAGTGAACAAAGAAGTAAATAATAGTGGATTGTAAACGGGAACACTCTTGTCTTGCAATCTCCCATAATGCCGCCGCCTGCCCGTTCAAAGAGCTCGTCTGTATTCGACTTCCGCGCCAATTTTCCGTATATTGCTGTCATTCGCTGCCGTATGTTCGTCTAGCATACAATTTCTACGCAGCAATCCTTGCAACCGGCGGGGTTTTTATTGACCGCCAACACACTTGGTCTCTTTGTACCCGTGAGACAACGCCGCCATTACACAACTCAGGTAATCATGCAACTTATGCATTTTGGTCTCGTTGTTTCATTGAATCTGTAATTTTGGGGGGATGCAGATCCCGGTTCGGAGAGCGTGAAGAAACATTGAAATATAGCAGTATCAACCGTATTTGAGATTACAAGTAAGTTTTTATTATTTCATGAGGTGACTTCGACCAAAACACTGAAATTCATTAGACAACCTTGAAAATTCCATGAAAATATGACTGTGTATATTTATTTGATAATATATCGCGTATAATGTTTGAGTAGTTTGCACGGATTGGAGGTTATACTTTATACTCGCAACGAGGTTGCTATCAACACTAATGTTGTGTTTTTCAGGAGTTTCGAGGCGATTGTATTTCCACGCCGAAGTGTTCCGCAACCTTTTTAAACTCGTCCTCACTCCCATCAGCAAGATCCACTCGTCCTTCCATCATAAAAATAACGAGATTTCGTACAGCCGTCGCAGTGAAGCCGACTACTTTATACTCCCGGACGCAGGGATCCCTGAAGGCAGCTGCCAACACCGGGCTCCTTGCAGCAGCAGTCAACCGAATAATACCTACTTTCTCATCTCCCACGACCAGAGCGACGTCCATAGGAAGGTCCCGAAGGTGCTGTTGAAGTCGCGCAGCGTGTCCCGGTATCCGAAGGTACGACATTTCAGTCTGCACTGTTTCACCTGATTAGCACATACAAATACAATACAAAATTAGGGTTGGAGTATCGGTCATTAAACTGTGAGGGTTCTATAACGACGCTTGCATACCAACCCGGCCAAATACACATAGATTCAAAGAATTAAATGCACTGTACTTACGCGTAATCAAATGAGAATACTTGGAACATCGTCCCGCACCACACGTTGGCCTTCACCACAATCAACGATAGATATTTCTGGTAATACAGGCTGCAAGGTTCCCTGTCGCATATGAAAAGCAAGATTTGTATACGGGCAACAACTTCAGCGAGGTTCCTACGGATTACTGCGAAAAAGGTGAAGGTCAAACAGAGGACTGATATAGTTGTCACTAAAATTTTACACGGGGCCTGAACCAACACACACTTTGAAGACACGCGGAGAACAGAACACTCACCTTGTTTAAACGTGCAAGTTGAAACGCAAAGTGAGGACACACGCAAGTCTTGCAGGCAGTACAATGCCTTTCCTCACGGATGCGTGGATGCACGAGGATATTATATACACGTAAAACAAATTGCACAGAGGCTTTCGCATACCGACCGTATCTATGGCTTCGGGCAATACAAGACGCGTTTGTAGTTCATGCGCTTAGGTAAGCTTCTCGGCCTCGTCGTACGTCAAACATGCAATCAGTCATACAGTCTGCGATCACTGGTATCTGCAATGCAAGCAACACGAATGTGCAAACAAATCACGAGCGTACAGGTCGTACAGGGCTCTGTACCGTCATGTCCTGAAATATCATTTTGTGAGAGCGTGTGACATGCATGCTTTCGCATTTATCTCTTGTCGGGTTTGCAACATACAAAATACATGCAATGCCGTGCCTACAGTCACCTGTGTTGAATCTTGTATCGCTGCATCCCCAGACCTTGATGAGGATGACGACACGGACTTGTGCATGAACATTACCGAGAGGCATTAGACTGTCTTGGACGGCCCAGACAACAGCTCTACCGCATCCCAGTCAGCGTATGGGTGCATGCGTGTAGTCATGGACACATTACTACAGATGGAAGCCAACTTCGGTCTCACAGAAGGCGGACAGCAGTTTCTCCTAAACTCGTTCAGAGATTTTGCATCAGTTCTACAACCAGATGAGGCAGAAGTGGCGTTAGGTTTTGTCAAATTCTCATCACAATACAAACGACAACGTTACAGATATGAAGAAATGAACGTCACGAGACCTGAGCAGGTTGTTCTACGACGAATACGAAACCCGATAACGCGTAAACACATAACCATAACATTCACGAGGACCCCGATAGAGCAATCCCTCAGGCGACTATTACAGATTCCCGCTGTATACAAATGGGTAACGCTGGGATACGACCGAGTGGAACACCCGCAAACAAGTTCGACGTACTACGATGGTTACCTTCCGCCACGGGAGACTGATGGAAAACATGCCATTTACGTTGGCGTGTCGTTGGACGAGGTGTTACCCACAAATCCCATAGGCCCCCAAAAAGGAAGGCTTAAATTGTCCGTAGCGTTTTACGACATCCGAAATTGTCCGCCGTCGATGTTTTCGCGTGGAGATGGTAAAAGGTTCATGTGGGCCGCTGAAACGAGACACATAAGCAAATCAGACTATAGACTGGGGTTAGTGTGGCAAGACTTTGTACACACTGTGAAGTTATCGCAAGATGTAGGGCTGCAGTTGACAAAAAATGTAGAAGAAAGATTTGAAATTGTACCTGTAGTGTATCCAGCAGACTCACTAGCCGCGCATCAAATGCTCCGAATGAAAGCCAACTTTTCCAACATGGATAAGCCCTGCCGCTTGTGCCACATTCCGTTGACCGACATTATGTCAAGATTTGACGTCAGAAGTTACAAAATGCGAACAGTAGACGACTACAAACAAGATGCGTCGACAATTGCAGTCGTCAAAGGGGTACGAAAAGTCGTCCCAAGGGAGTCGTCATACCTAGGTCAATCCGCCCTCATTGATGCAGAGGTGTTGGATCCAATACAAAGCGTCCCGGATCCAATGCATTGCGTTTTAGAAGGTAAATATCACAAACTAAACAAGCATAATGTTAACTTCGGTTGTTGTGCTGCTTTGTCAATGACCGCAATGTTTGCTCAGGTGGGCTGCTGCACTGGGCGCTAGTGCATTTCATCAAGTACGTCATAGCGAAACCGTTCATAACACTACACGCGCTAAACTACATAATAGAAACATTGACGTATGGCAATAAGGGAGACAAGCCAAACATAATATCGACAACAATAAATGTAAACAGACTCACCATGAAAGCCAGCAGCATGTACGTCCTGGCGGAAAGTTAACCAGCTATGCTGTTTGGACTCATACCGGCCCGGGATGGCAAATTGTTGGTATTTAACAAAGTTCTACAGATTTCACAGGTTTTGCTCTTTGCCCCTGTCGTGTCTGAGTTGACGCTGCAGCAACTGGAAGTTGTGCATACGAAGAACTACAAGCTGAATTTCCATCATTTCGAGTGACAGTTAAAACGCACCTTTTACTCTACATACCAACAATTACGCGGTTGTTCCAAATGCCACCCAGACAGATGGCTTGTTTTGGTTTTGAAAACGCGTATAAGAACATACTAGGCCGCCAGTATCGACAATGGAAAAACATAGCCTTTAGTGTGGCCAAAGTGTTGGAGGCGAAGAACGCGGCCAATAAACAGAAGCTGGAGGAACGATCAAATGACAGCATTGCGTTTAAAAAACGGGTCGTGGATGTGTTTGAATGTTTGTCGTTGTACCCGCATTTGTTAGAGCTTCCGACGGTTCCCCATGAACAAGTTATTCCCCCCTGTATCAACGCGTACACAAAAATGAAAAGCAGGAACAAAGTTTATAATATTAAATCGTGCTTCGAACTTACGCACCCAACAGCCACGGCACCACAATTTGGTATTGCTGAATACTTTGTTGAAGTTAATGAAAGTAAGTACATGTGCGTCCGGCTGTACAGCAACAACAGTTTCGTACCGCAGGCATGTAGATACGCCGTCGGAGAAATAGACCGAGTTGTTGTGGAAGTTGGAAGTCTAGAAAATATACTGCACATCTGTGTGGCTTTGGAAGTAGCCACATCGATGTTGATTAACTTTAAAATAATTACGCGTGAAATAATGAAAACGGTTTTTATCTATTACATCTGCAGCGGGGACTCCCTGCATTATGAATTCCCAGTCAGGATTTGCCACAGTCGTCGGTGGTTGCAGTTACAGAGGATGCGGCTGCCAGTGTTTCCAGTGCAAAACCGGAGCAGGAGCGAAGAAAATGACCTGCCGCTGTAAACACAGCATTAAGAAACATATTCAAGTGGTCCCACAGATGCAAAGAAATGAGTTGTTACAAGATACAAACCCATGTGACGACCGGAGACCTGGCGATGTGGAACGTCAGCACTGGTTAGGCTACCCGTCAAGCGTGGAAAATGTCACCGCTCCCGCAAGCGGCATGCAAGATCAACAGGCTATGACACGGAGACCGGGTAGTATGGTAGTGAATGCGGTAGATACAAACAATGAGAGAAATGAAATAACGCGTGAAATGAACGAAACGCCCGCCAGGCCAACCTGAAACGAACATGCACGGTGGCATCACGAGGACGGACACGACAGAGCAAATCTAGAGACGATTATGTACTCCCAGGACGACGAAGGTGAGTGGACGTGTCAGTTACGTATTTACCTAATCAGTTGCTGTAATTTATCGGTTTTGTATTTACACTACAGTCATCCTGGACGGATTAATGGCTTTGGCATCGGGCCCGAAGGAGATCACAGGGAGGGTCGTTATGGTCAGTGAATTGACAAACACAAAAAATGCATGCGTTAATAACTTTGAAGCTAAAACGATGTGTTCAAATTAGCAGTTACCAAACATTGAACGTCAGGACGAGGACCGTGAAGGTAACAGTACGAATAACAGCGGCATGTTGACGGATGTATCGCAGGACCTCCACACGGGGCGACAAAGTGCGGTTGAGTGTGCACAAGGCCTCGTTACTGATGAGGTTAGTGTCGCCTGTCCTGTTGACCTATGCACTTTTGTTGTTAGACGACCGCGAGAGTATAGTGTGATATTGTAGTACAAAGGCATTGATTTAATTTTCAGAACGCCACCAGTGTTTACGCGGAAAGAAGCTCAGTGTCTCCAGGAGGAACTAGGACAAGCATGCAGCGCCGGATCCTGCGAACAATGAACACGGCGATTGCTCCTGTGTATTCTGGCCAACGGCCCAAGCTGAATAAAGTAAACATCCATACATTACATTGTCGTTACCTTGTGTATGTGTGTGCTGTTAGCTAATTTCTGTACAAGAAATACTAGATGTGTAGGATAGCCTTGGAATGCCCGAGTTCAATGAGGAGACCAAGCGGCTGTTGCGAAGCGACAAACAGGAAGATATCAGAGCTGCTTTTGGATTAATAGTTCGGGCTACAGTTCAGTTGTGCGTTGATAACAGTGTGGGAAATAGCGGGACGTACGATGAGCTGCGTGCCCGCATATACGACAGTCATGAATCTTTGCAGCGGCTGAATTCGCGGACGATGGATTTAAAACTTGTCATGCGGGGCCCGGCATTCCAAAAGTTTATTACGCGTCGAAATGGCAGTGGGAATCAGACTGACAGTACTCGAACACGAAAAATAAAGTATAAATGTCACGTAAGTAGCGCGTATAATACTTTTCACTCCACAACGACTTTTTTAACGTGTGTCCAAACATTTGTATGTACTCTTGACAGGAGGCATTATCAGCAGCTGTGACGGAGGGAGTTAGAGCTGAAAAGCGAAAAAAAAGCCGTGAGGCACACAGACCAGTGACCGCGCAGCATGTTGCAGTCCAAATTCTGCCAACGCTGCAAATTGCATTCGCAGAAAAATTTATGCGTGTTGACCAAGGACGAGACTTGATGGATGATGAAATAGATGCACACACCGAGTTAAAGAAGATAATGATCAATAAAAACCAGGATGTCGATCGCATGGATCAATGCTGGCGGGCTTCGGTTCAGGCAAGAACAAATGTTATTGCCAGACTAAGTTTGACTGAAGTATTTGGTTCTTACTGCTGGTACACGGATGCCGATTTCGTAAGTCAACTAACACTACTCACTATGTCACAGGTACACGATGTAAACTTGTAGATGTCCACACACATTTACGATATCTTTTCTTATCGCAGATATTTTCTGAGGCCGAAGTGCTTTTCGGTGATGAAGTCATGGCGAAGTTCAAGTCAAATGCTGCTATGTTTTTCGACGCAGTGCACAGGCATTACTGCACTGTAGATCCTTTCACTTCAACTAAGGAGTCCTCCTTTGCTGCTATCCATCACGCGTTCACATCAGACAAAAATAAATGTTTACGTGTTGCTAAGGTATATACGACGTTTCCACACCTTCCTAAACAAACACCGTATACTATTAAACTACTAGTAATTGTAACTTTTTCGCGTACACTAATCCATATTTGTTTTCAGACTGAAGGAGAATATGCTACTGTGGTAGCAGACAAAGGTTACTTTGTGTTAGTTCTCGCTACTTCTGAATCTGGTGGATTTGCCAGGCCGGTCGTCAAACTTGGGTCAGCGACCGAGGTTAAAACAAATGTTGATACTTAGACGACGGCGTTTGAAGTGTTAATTTTGTCTCTCATACTGTTTAATGTGCGGGAACCTGTCGCTCCTTTCTTGTCGTTGATGGAAGCACTGTTTTTTGGATATTCAAAGTTCAACATTCCATTGAAGCACCAACAACTCTACACGCTCATAACCAGACACTATGACCTTGTGCAGTGATTTCTTTATGTGTTGGTATGATTTGCAAATGTTCTACCTGTATTGATGGAGAGTGCAAAAAAAGTGTACATTGTAATCTAGTAGCATAATTAGAGTAGCGCTATATATGCCGCATTTGTTAAAACATGTTTATGTTAACCCTGTTTGTAAAAACCTCGTATAGCTTTAATAACGTAACGTTTAATATGTACGCGTGTAATTTTTAATATTGGAACCCATGTAGCCATATATTGTCATCTTATAGTTGTTTTAAATATTGAATGTAACTTTACTACACAACTTTAATTCCTTTGAATTCAACCCTGTGAGGATTTCCATCAAGACCTTAGGTGTACAAAAACCAAGTTACATGTTATATAACAACTTTTATCACGCGTAAATAAAATAACTCTTTTTAATATCCTGTGTATGTATGACGTCATTCATAATAATCCAGAGGTAGCCACGTGCCGGTTCTGGAAATTTAAATTCATAACGCGGGAATTCCATTTCTTTTTCATATTTGGCGCTTATTTGTCAAAAGGAATGTGGTGGCATATTTCTCCGCAGGAATGTGGTGACTATTAAATCTTTTGACCATTAAAATTTTTCTCGCACGGATCCATTTTTTCCTCGAGCATCGACGCTCCACTACTCCGCACACAACGCTGGTTGCATTAAATTTTTTCATGCTGCGTCACATAAGTATTTTTTCTTCTCGGTCACATTCGAAAAAAAAATGCTACCAAAAGACGCATTTGAAATGTGACTTTTATGGTCTTTTAATGTTACTTTTTAATTCAGTGCAGTTGATAATTCTAACAAGTTTACTTTATTTTGGATTGGGCACTGTAGTCCACTTCATAGAATACAATTTTGTTCACCATAGACCTTAAGTGGGCACTTGTAACCAAAACTTGCCCAGAAATACTTACAATGGTAAATAACGACAAAAACTTTCAACTTTGGTAACAACTTCAACTTCGAGCAAGGTAAACATTTTATTTAATACTACAACTTTTACATGCTGAGCTATTATTAGATTTTAAAAATTAATAGTTGCTTCCAAACAACAACTTTTTATTTAATAGTCCTACTCTGCTCCCTTACGCTTAGCGCGATTTATTTGAACTAAACGTTTATGTATTATTTTCAGATGAAATAATTCTACACAAATTAGAAGTTGAATATCAAAACTTTACTTTATAAATCATTTACAGTGTGACAAGCTGACGTATCGGACGCCGTTATGTCGCCACAGCCAGCAGACTCCGCGAAATTAAATAAACTTGCATCTGCCCGAAATGCTGAATTTGGCTGCTCATTTTGTGATTACCGTTGTAAATCTAGCCAGCAGCTGTGTTTCCACGTACGAACGCACACGGGTGAAAGACCCTACAAATGTGAATTTTGTTCGAAGGCATTTCCAACTAAATCCAATTTGACACGACATTTCCGGCGGCACACTAAAGAAAAACCGCATAAGTGCAAATTATGTTCAAAAGAATTTGCAGTTAAATCAAATATGAAGAGACACATGATTGTGCACACAGAAGTGAAACCCTTTGATTGCAAATTATGCTCAAAAGCATTTATGAACAGGGCAAATTTACAAAGACACATATCCATGCATACTAGAGAAAAAGCTAGATGCAGAGTTTGTTCAAAGGAAGTAAAGCCAGACTATTTGAAGAGACATGTAAAATTGCACACCGCAGAAAGAAATCAGAAGTGTCCTCTTTGCTCAAAATGCTTTAATACTCCAGATTATCTCAAGCGACATATAATGAGCCACACAGGAGAAAAACATTTCAGTTGTAAATTTTGTTCTAAGACGTTTCCGCGTCCTTATCTGTTAAAACTGCACTTCCTGACTCACACTGGGGAAAAGCCGTACAAGTGCAGTCTTTGTAGTTAAGATTTTTCTTCCACTTCTGCATTGCGTCGTCATATGCTAATACACGCCAGAGAAAAATCAATTCGATGTAACACCTCTTCTATAGAATTAACTTGTCACAATACTCTGAAAACTCATATGAAAACTCACACTGGAGCGGGAAAATTCCATAAATGCAATTTCTGCGGAAAACTTCTTCGAAGTTCACAAATGTTAAATTGGCACATAAGGGTTCATACCGATGAGAAACCTTATAAATGCAATTTGTGCAGTAAATCGTTTAGAGAACATAATTCCCTCCAAAGACATTTGATGGTTCTTCATACCGGTGAGAGACCGTACAAATGCTCAGTGTGTTACAAAACGTTTCCCTTCAATGAAGATCTACAGAAGCACCTAGTAGTACACAGAGGGGAGAAGCCGCATCAGTGTAACGTCTGCAAGCGTGCGTTTTCGCGCTCTAATGCGCTAAAATCTCACATGTCAATCCATACTGGAGAAAGACCTCATAAATGTTTTGCTTGCTTGAGAAGTTTTCGATGGCGGGACTCTCTCAGAGTCCACAAATGCAAACAGGCTGGGAAGCAACCAACAAATTGGAACATTTCTATGAACTCAAATGTAAACGGGTCTCAACTTTGTCAAGAATGCAAAGCTGCGTGCAACTCTACAGAAGAACTTTGCCGTCATTACTTTGTACAGCACAAATTGCCTGTGGTCAAGTTGAAAAAAGTTAAGCTTCTGAGCTGAAATAGGAATTTAAATACCTCAGATACGTAGTTTCAATGAAATATTGGAAGCAAAATATTATAATACCAGCCGAACCCGATTGTAAATAATATTAGATAACCAAATTATTTTCACTTTGTTGATTTTTCTCGTGTCTTTACTATGTACACCACCGCATTCCTGTAGAAACTATCCTTATATTTTTGAAAACAATACTTTAAAGAAAGGGTGTCTCGCATGTCATGTTTTGTTCTAAATAAATATGTTCTGCAAAACTAACTCAGGAATTCTTCCGAGTGTGAGATTTCGATTGTGTGCTACTGTTGTGGTTCATTTTCTTCCAATTGTCTTTATAATTTAATTTGTTAACATGCATTTATACATGTCAGAAAATAATATTTGTATTTTCACTTCATCAATAATGACTTGTGGATCAATTCACTACATTAAAAACATAAAGGAATAAATAGTTTGGATCAGTATCAATCAACCACATTAAAAGAATGAAGGATATAAAAGTATGAAGGACATAAATTAGGGGAATTCTTGGAAGAATGTTAAGGTTTTATTTAGTTCAAATTGAAATGGTGGGAAGGGGAAAAGTGGGAATTGATCCGAAGACCACTAAAGACAAAATAATAATAGATAAATATCGTAGTTTTCGGTTTTCCTATAGATAGATAAAACTCGAGTTAGTTAAGATCTCAAGAGTAGCAAATCAAATCGATAATTGTCAGTACATCACATACAAATCAATTAGACATTTACAACAATTTGACATACGCAAATATAAATATTTAATACGGTACATAGACATGACGACGAGTGGAGAAGTCTGACATTACGTGCCTATAGAACTAGAACCAATTTTATTCGACACCGGCCTCGCCCGCTTCTGTTCAGGCCAAGATATTTCTCTTAATATTTTTTGGCTAGAGGATTATTATTGTAAACTCTTCGTAAATCCCGTTCTTATACGCGTTGTTCTAATTGTTTCCCCGAAAGTATTGCTATTCATCCTACAATTAGTACATCGAGTATAAATTTACATTTTTAGCACATATTCATGTCTCGCTGACGATATGTGTATACAATGTATGTACATGTGTGTATCTACATATTCATATACACACGAATGTATTTTAATTTTATTACGTTTATTTTTATCAGTGAACAGCTAGATTTTACATGAAAGGTGGAAAGAAAAAAGCAGGGTCAACAGCCTTACACTAAAGCAGAGATCTATAATCTACCTGATGACTAAAACTACAAATATTTACAGTATGTATGTATAAATAATATAAAATTACCATCTAATTTAAGTATTAGACTAAAAATAAATCCAAAAGAACAATATTTACATATTGATCTAATAATAGCAGGTTTTAGAAAGTTTGAAACTTGCTTGGAAAGGTAAAATTTTCATTAAATGCTCAAACTCTAACATTACTACGATTTGTTCATACATTCAGTTTTCATTCGTGTGGTTATTTCGGCTGTGAGAACTCTGTCGTATTAAACAGGCAAATTAAAGAAATTACATTCAAGTAAAAAGCAGATTTAGGTGCAAATGTACAGCTTAACAACAACTTAATACAACTTAACAAATTAAAAGTGACGGACGCCGGAATGTCACAACCAGCAGATTCTTTGCATTGCAAGACAAGTGCAGCTGCTCCGGGCAAAACTAAATTTGCGTGTTCAATCTGTGATTACAGTTGTAAATCTAGCGAGAAAATGTGTTCCCACATGCAAACGCACACAGGTGGGAAGCCTTACAAGTGTGAATTCTGTCTAAAGTCATTTCTGAATAAATCTAGCTTGACACGACACTCGAGGTGTCACACTAATGAAAAACCGTTCAAGTGCAAATTATGTTCAAAAGAATTCGCATCTAAATCTAATATGAAGCAGCACCTCCTGGTGCACACAGGAGTTAAACCCTTTGTATGCAAATTATGCTCGAAAGCATTTACGGGCAGATCAGACTTGCGAAGACATGTGGGCGGCATGCATACTGGAGAGAAAGTTTCATGCAGCGTTTGTTCAAAGGAAGTTCGACCTCACTATTTAAATACACATTTAAAACTTCACACTGCGGAAAAAACTCAAAAGTGTTCGTTTTGCTCCAAGTGCTTCATTACTCCAAGTGATCTTAATCAGCATATCATGAGCCATACAGGAGAGAAACCATTCAGTTGTAAATTTTGTTCCCAGACATTTTCGCTTAGCAGCAGTTTAAGCCGCCACTTCCGGACACACACAGGAGAAAGGCCGTACAAATACAGTTTCTGTCTAAAAGATTTTCCCCACAATTCTACTATGCGTTCCCATATGAAAATACACACATGGGGAGAAAACAACTTATGAATGTTATTTGTGCGGAAAGGTTTTCCGAGATTTATGTATACTAAATCGCCACACTAGCATTCACACCGGTGAGAAACCTTATAAATGCAATATGTGCAGTAAAACGTTTAGGATAAATGCTTCGCTCCGAAGACATTTGATGGTTGTTCATACCGGAGAGAGACCGTACAAATGCTCAGTGTGTTCCAAAACGTTTCTCTTCAACAAAGATCTGCTGCGGCACTTAATTGTACACAGAGGGGAGAAACCTCATCAGTTTGACATCTGCAATCGTGCGTTTCCGTGCTCTAAAGCGCTTCAATCCCACATGACAATTCATACTGGAGAGAAACTCCATAAATGCGATGCTTGCCTCAGAACGTTTGGACAACCAGAGAGCTTGAAAATCCACAGATGTACACAAGCTGGGAAGCAATTAGGCTTAAAGATGAACATCATTAGAAAGTTTAATGTCCAAGCGAATCATAGCTGCCAAGAATGCCAATTCTTGTGCCAATCTGCCGAATTACTTTGCCGTCATTACTTCACCAAACACAAATTGCCAGTGGTCACGTTGACGAGAATTAAGTTTGTGGGCTAAAATTATAAACGTTTACACGGTTTGTATTTTGTATGAAATAATTTAGGAATTCAAAACATATTTTAAATTAGTAAGTAAAAAATATTATTTAATAATTGTATCTAATTAAATTAAGAACAAATATACATATTTTGATGGGTGAATATGAGGAAATCAGGGATAACAAATGTCTATGGCTTAGTAGATGATATGAATAAATCTTTAACAACATTTTGAATTGTCTCGTGTTCTGAAGGAAAATTCAATGTGTTTTACATTTGATTGTTTTCAAAAAAAATATAATACGCAGATATTCTCATGGGGTGTACATCTGAAACACCATGCTATTACTTTTATACTCGTGATTTGATTTTAGCGTTAGGGTCCTGGCCTCAAAAATTCCCATTTTGACTTTTTTTATTTGCAAATTTAAACGTACCGCCACATTCCTGGCGCGACCCACAATTAGTCAAATAAATTTCCATGTGCGTTTGTATGCATAACACACTCATTGGCTTACTTATGTAATGTTGTAAACAAATTGCGGGTATTTAAACTTTTACAAATTTACCACTGTTTCAGCGCCAAAATTCAAATTGTAGAAAAAGTTGAACAAAAATAGTTAGTTGGATACCATAAATGTTTTTCACAACAACCAACCTTATTTGGACACACGTAACATAAACCAGCAATCGAAAAAATTAAAATATAGTTAATACTAAAATAAACGTCTAATTTAGGTAACAGCTTAAGGCAAGGTAAAGACTCTATTCAATGCCACAACTTTTACATATTGATCTAATAATAGGATTTAGAAAGTAATTCCTTTCAAACTAGAACTTCTTGTGTTACTTTTATTCATTGCACTTTGCTTGACTTGTTGAAACGTTCATATATTTATTATGGGAATTTTTAGCTGTGACATTCTGTGCAGTCTAGGAGAGGAATTAAATAAAAAATTACTTCGACAAACGTTTACAGTGTGACAAAGTCCTACATATGTACTGTGTTCTCCTATACGATTTCTAAACTCGTTCATATATTATTTTCAGCAGTGATAATTCTGTAATATTCAAAAGTTACAGCATTAGCAAAATTAATTCAAAAATTTTTGCTGTGTTACAAGCTTAAATATCGAATTCAAAAATGTCACAATTGACCGACTCAGCAAAAGTAGGGAAAGTTGCATCTGCTCCATGCAAAACTAAATTTGCATGTTCATTTTGTGATTACCGTTGTAAATCTAGCCATCAGCTGTGTTGCCACATTCGAACACACACGGGGGAGAAACCCTACAGTTGTGAGTTCTGTTCCAGGGCATTTTCAAATAAATCCGACTTGACACGACACTTGAAGCGACACACTCAAGAAAACCCATTTAAATGCAATTTATGCTCGAAAGCATTTGCAGCAAGGTCGGAATTGAAAAAACATATGGATGTACATGCTGGAGAGAAAGTAACATGCAATGTTTGTTCAAAGAAAGTGAAGTGCGGCAGTTTAAACCGGCATTTGAAAGTTCACACTGGAGAAAAACGTCACCAGTGCTCATTTTGTTTAAATAAATTCACAACATCAGCTGATCTTACGAGGCATATATTGATCCGCACAGGAGAAAAACCATTCACTTGTAAAGTTTGCTCCAAGAAGTTTTCTTTAGCCTACAACCTTAAACTGCACCAAATCACCCACTCTGAGCAAAAACTATTCAAATGCAATTTTTGTTCAATTTCTTTTGCTCGATATCAGTATATGAAGAAACATATGAAGATACACACTGGAGAAAAGTCAGATCGCTGTTATTTCTGTTCTATGGAGTTTACTTGTCTCAATACTTTGAAAACTCATATGAGAATTCACACTGGAGCGGGAAAATCTCATAAATGCAATTTCTGCGGAAAGCTTTTTGGAAATTTACAAATGCTAAATCGTCATATAAGGGTTCATACCGATGAGAAACCCTACAACTGCAATTTGTGCCGTAAAACGTTCAGAGGACAAACTTCCCTCCGTAGACATGTTGTGGTTGTTCATACAGGAGAGAGACCGTTTAAATGCTCCGTTTGTTCCAAAACGTTTGCTTTTAATAAAGATCTACAGTGGCACCTAATTGTGCACAAAGGGGAGAAGCCACACCAGTGTGACATCTGCAAGCGTGCGTTCCCACGTTTAATTGCGCTAAAATCCCACAAGTCTATTCATACGGAAGAGAGACCTCATAAATGCGAAGCTTGCCTCAGACGTTTTCGACGACGAGACTCCTTAAAAATTCACAAATGCACACAAGCTAAGAAACAATTAGACTTTAACGTGATCGTCGTTACTACAGGTGTGACGGGGTCTAATAATTGTCAAGAATGCAAACAAGAGTGCAAATCTGGAGAAGAACTTTGCTGGCATTACCATGCAAAGCATAAGTTGCCTGTGGTCCGGTTGACAAGAATTAAGTTTATGAACTGAAATATTAAAATATACGGCTCAAATTTTTATTTCCTATGAAATATTGTAATGATTTGGGGGGGCTAATAAATAGTATTAATAATTGTATTTACTATTTACTTTATTTGTTATTTAAAAATAAATATATTTAGATAGTTAATTTTTAAGAAAATAAAAGAAGAAATTGCTTTGCTAAGCAAACATCTATATTAACACGACTATACCAGCCAAATTCGTTAGTGAGGACTAATTTTTAGGCAAATACAATATTTTAATTGGTTAGTTTTTCTGCTGTTATTACTACTCCGCGTTCTTGTAAAAACTATTTTTATGTTTTGGAAAATATCATTTAAATAAAAACGTTTATCACATTTCATGTTTTGTTCTACTTATTATTTGTTGATACTTGATACTGTTGTGGTTCATTTCATTCTGATTATCTGTATAAATTAATTCATTATCAGAAATTTTAGTATATATTTTTGCTTAATAAAAATTCAATAACGAATTTTTCAATAATTAACATGTCTGTGGAAACAGATTTATGACTTTATGGCAAAATCGTTCGTCGACGTGCATATGAACAGCTCGTTAATAGTTCGGGTCCTCCCCTGGATTTTCCTGTTTAAATGGTTAAATAAATGAAATGATAGCATGTTTGATCATCTCACCGGTGTTACTCTCCAGTAGGCGTGTCGATATGTCAAAAATAATAAGTATTGTAGAATAGTAAGTACAGTACTGTAGAATATTAGTTTCCCGTCTTGAGAAAATGAAATATTTTAGTTGCAATCTATGATAGTTACTAAACTCTTGCTGTATAGTTAATTATTTCTAGGATAAAGTTTGCAGTAAATTTAAGCTCCATGTCAATTGATTATTACAAATTTTGTACCAACTACGACTCGACGATGGAGAAATGTTTGACGTGACCGGATTAATCAGCCATTTGTTTCTATGTATTATTATTTAAATTTTGCCCATTACCTGTTAAACAAAGATGCTTCTAGTCATATTTTTAGCTAAACATCTATGAAATTATTGTTACACTTAATTGGCTGATGGTTCTAAATTTGCATTACATAAAAAAGAAAGATTACATTCAGATGTATTTAAAATTTATCATTTATTTTATCAGTCGCCGTTTCGTTTTCAAATTTATATCTACACCCACACGAATATATTTTAATTTTATGAGGTTTATTTTTATCAGTCAACAGCTAGATTTTAAGTGGAAGGATATGAAAGAAAGAAGCTTAGCAGGGTCATTCATCAGCCTTACCCGAAAGCAGAGATTTATAATCAACCTGCCTAATAAAGCTACAAATAGTCATGGTAAGTATGTATAAGTAATATAAAGTTACCTTCTAATTTAAGTAATAAATTAAAAATAAATCCAAACAACATTATTTACATATTATTCTAATAATAGAAGGTTTTAGAAAGTGTGTAAATTGCTTCAGAAGTTAAACTTTCATTTAAGGTTCAAACTCAAACCGCAAAACCTTTACGTACGATAAGTCACACGTTCATTTTTCATTCGTGTGCTTCTTTCGGCTGTGAGAGCTCGTCGTGTCGTATCTTAACGAGTAAATTCAAACAAATACATTCAAGTAGAAAACCACTTTAGGTTCAACTGTGCAACTTAATTTTTAACTTTAAGTGACGGACGCCAACATGTCAGAACCAGTAGACTCTGTGAAATTGAACTATATTCAATCTGTTCCAGGCAAACTCTTTGAATGCAAATTATGCTCGCAAGCATTTGCGGCAAGGTCCGACATGCAAAAACACATTGACGGCGTGCATAGTGGAGAGAAAGTTACATGCATTCTCTGTTCAAAGGCAATTCAGCCTCGCTATTTAAATAGACATTTAAAACTTCACACCGCAGAAAAAAATCAAAAGTGCTCATTTTGTTCAAAATGTTTCACTAATTCAAGTAATCTTAACCGGCACATATTGACCCACACCGGAGAAAAACCATTCAGTTGTAAATTTTGTTCCAAGACGTTTTCGTACTTTTATCTCCTAAAACTGCACTTCCGGTCTCATACAGGCGAAAAGCCGTACAAGTGCAGTTTGTGTCTAAAGGATTTTTCCTCCCCTACTGCAGTGCGTTCCCATAAGCAAATACATACCAGATTAAAACCATTTCGATGTAATATATGTTCTATGGAGTTTACTAGGCACAATACTCTGAAAACTCATATGAAATCTCACACTGGAGTGGAAAAATCCCATAAATGCATTTTATGCGGAAAGTGTTTTGGAAACTTACAAAAGTTACATAGCCACATTCGAGTTCACACCGGTGAGAAACCCAACAAATGTAATTTGTGTAGTGAAACGTTTAGGTGGCCTGCTTCCCTCCAAAGACATTTGGTGATCCTTCACACCGGAGAAAGACCGTACAAGTGCTCAGTGTGTTCCAAAACGTTTCCCTTTAATGAAGATCTACAGAAGCACCTAGTAGTACACAGTGGGGATAAGCCGCATCAGTGTAACGTCTGCAAGCGGGCGTTTCCGCGCACTAATTCTCTTAAATCCCACATGACGATTCATACTGGGGAGAGATCTCATAAATGCGATGCTTGCCTCAGAAGTTTTCGACGACGAGACTCCTTGAAAATCCATAAATGTAAACAAGCTGGGAAGCAATTAGGCTTTAATGTGAACATCATTAGCAAATTTGATGTCCAAGCGAATCATAGCTGCCAAGAATGCAAGTTCGTGTGCAAGTCTGCAGAAGGACTCTGCTGCCATTATTTTACGAAGCACAAATTGCCAGTGGTCAAGTTGACTAGAATTAAGCTTGTGAGCTAAAATTATAAACGTTTAAACATTTATATTTGTAGTATGAAATTAATTGGGAATTAAAAAGACTTGTCATTTGTTTATAGTGGGTAAAAAATATTAATTATTAGCTGTGTTTATTACTTACTTTTATTTACTTGTTGTTGTTATTTCCATCTTGTGCTATAATAATGATTTCCCAGACTCTGAGCTACGGGACATAGAAGGATATAAACTATATCAATGGAAAGCTTGGGAAATATTACAAACAAAAATTGAACAAACTTTACAATTTTAAAACTTTTGATCCTCTTTAAAGGGAAAATTCAAAATGTTTACATTTTATTTGATTTCAAGAAAACTATTACACTCAGACCGAAGGTGCATATCTGGAACATCATATACTATTAGAAAACTTCGTTGTCGTAATTTTATTTCCTCGATCTGAAGATTTCTCGGTTTTAATTCAAATTTTAAATATAGTTAGCGCGTCTTAGTCAACTGCACTTCCGTGCGCATTTGTATATATCCATAACCTACTCATTGGTTTATTTACATATTCATATAAATAATCAACAGTAAAATTTTACTTGTTTTGGCTCCACAATTCAGATTGTAGAAAAATAATTAAAAATTTGATATTATTTTTTATTACTACAATTGTATTTTTTTGAAATGTGGACTGCATTGTTACGCAAAAAACTTATTAATAAAACTTCCAATTTTATATTGTTGTTGGTTTATTATATACATGAGAAGTTGTCTCAGAACCTATGTATGCTGACGGCTCCTTCTATCTTGCCATTTCGGAACCCCAATCCCGCAAAAGTCTAAAAGCACAGCTTATAGAATAAGAAGTTAGTACGGCCGTATACCACAGTTTGGCATAAAAATGGAAATTCCCACCAGGCACCGCTACTTGTAACAATGAATTCAAACGATGCAATAAATAAGCACGATTCAGATGTAAATGATAGGATCTGAATTGATTTTATGATAAAAATGAAAAAATTAACCATTTTAACATACATGTCATTTCTGCTTAAAGGCTCACACCATAAAAATTAAATTAGTTATTCAATTAATTCAATATTCATTATATACAACCATTTTATTCCTTACAAAATATCCTCCAAGGTGTACATAAAACTAGTTTTTATTGTTGTTATAACCCCACATGTTGCCTATAAACTATCTCTATATTTCAGAAAGTATTATTAATTAGTGATAACAAACAACAATATTGAAGCGCCTATGCCAGGAGTGAAAACGTAGCAAATAGCCTTTGTAATGGAATCATCCAATGAAATACCAACGGATTTCTTTACCACCAATAAACTTCTCTCGTTCTTGATTAACCCTTGTGAAATTCCAAAAACAATAAAAGCTTGTACCGACTGGCGGTGCTTCTCTCCCAAAATCCGGTTGTAGATTTTGTACCAATAATGAAGAATTCCTGTGTCCATCAGTTTTTGTAACGTTTCGGTCAGTACGTCTAGATAGAAACTGGAAACGTACCAGCCCCAAATTATACCAAAAAATTCCCGGCCAATAACATAATAATCCCTTGGGAAATATTTCGTGAATACATTCTCTTCGTTTGTCGAGATTCTACTGTGATAATTTCTAGATGAAGATCCAGAAAATCCAAACAGAGATTGTAGCGCGTCTGATTTCTGCCAAGACGCGTGACCATCCCTTGCGCCATATAAACGATCGTAACCTCCCAAACTGTTAATTGTGACTGTATGATTCATCAGTACCAAGTACATACTTATGAGAAAATTCATTGGATAATTTACTAATAAAGTTGTCGTATGTCCACTAAGTGCCAATTTCTATTAGCATTAATAGCAACCATCAGGTCCTGAAATATTTTCTGACATGGTCGGAAAATTGGGACCGTCGACAGACTCGCCAACGTACTCAAATAGAAATTTATCACAAATAAAAATCTTATTGTCCACACAGCTTTCATCACATTTAATCGACCTTTTCGAGAATCTCCTTGTGCCAGAACAGTTTATGCCAGGGCATCAATAAATTGTCGAAAAATTGAACATGAAATAATTTCAATATGTATTAGTCAGAATCGATATGACGGAAATGGCAATTGGAGCGCAAACCCAAGTGTAAAGATGAAATGCTGCCGGCAGACTTTCCATTACTTCCGTAGTTAAGAATTTGGTGCTGTATATGATTTTGTATAGCAGGGGCGTCAGAGCAAGGTGGGAAGGTAAGCAATTTGCCCACCCACGTTATTGGCAGTGTGGGCATAGCCCACCCTGGCAAAATCTAGTATTCAATTCAATTCAATTCTTTATTAACGTGTTATTCCTAGATCAGTACAAAAAGACTGTTCTTCCTCTAGTAACAC
>JAQGAK010001737.1:0-27406 GCA_034696945.1 Lipothrix lubbocki | reverse complement strand
CTATGCATCAAAGGGTACGGTCGCTGTTAAATATTCCCTATACGGATCAATGGTATTTGGAGGTGTATTGTTGTAACATATGTATCGCAATTTTGATAATTGGTGTGATGGGTAAGTCCCAAGCGCTTAATAAATTTTGCCCTCGATTGGCATTGATGATGATGATAATTAATAACATGAGCTCAAATGTAACAATGCTATAGGTAAGTAATTTTTTGTTATTTCAGTTCTAAAAATTCCCTTACAACTGTTATAATTACTTGCATTTACCTTCTTTGTTAGGACAGAACAAAGCACATTGTCTTCCTAATTTTACAAATTCTAATGTTAACATATTAAATAATATATTTTAAAAGCTGTGTACACAACTCCAAGTAACAAACCGAAATTATCATGTACATTGCAAAACGCTATTCACACAAATTATTTAAAAAATGTTAAAAGCAAATCCGTATTTTTTTACTGTTGTTTACTGAGGGCTTAATTTCTCTACGGAAACTGCTTCTATTATCAGAATTAGTTTGTTAGGTAAGATTTCAAGCCAAATATTTATTGACAACAAATGCAGATATTAAATAATTATTGTTTACGTAAGTAAACCATAAAACTAAAGACAAATAATGCAAAGAAAGCACACAATTCGATACAACGTTTTGAAAAAAATAAAAATTTTGAAAGCAGCACAGCGCTTGCTTTAAAAATATTCCTGTTATTTCAACTCATGTTTTTAAACTACTGAACCTGAAAGTTTCGACGTAACTATTTAGATTCTCTTCCAGCTTTCTGCTATCAAATAAGTAAAGTCTAGATATTGTGGAAAATTCGTGGTTCACAAAGAAATACATTCATACATATGTATTTAGGTATAGCGTATACGTAAATCACCAGTTCTTTATATTCTGACAAAAATATGAAGTGTCCAAGTTCCATCCTCCAAAACATGCAAATATTGAAGCACGGATCGCATTGCTAAACAACAAATACATTGTGTTCGTTATTAATGCAAAAATTAGTAAAAATTTCAGAAGGGGACCGCGGCGGGTTTGTGATTCGTATTTTGGACCTTCAGGTCAAATCAAGTGGTGAAGCCTGAATAGCACATATACATACTAATAATATTATTATGTTGTGTATACCAAAATGGGTTAAATTAGCGCACAAAAATATAAATAATATATAATTTGTTATATTTTGCCAAAACATACGATCATGATAATTTTATTTTCAAAACTTGAATGCTGGTAACTCTATTGATAGATTTTTCAGTGTATTTGAAAAGTTGGACCTCTTTCGGTAAAGAAGTGTAGACATTGTTTATTTAGTTTTTGACCAAATTCTCAAACGATGTACATATTTAAATAAATCAAAAAATTAAAATGAAAAACCTAAGCAATTTTGTAAAAAACTTGAATGAAATCCTACGCAAGAACCATTTTATTTTAATGTTTTATTTTTAAAACTTCATTGCCGTTAACTGTAATACATTCCTACGTGTGATGAATTAGGTGTCAATTTGTTAGGAGATGTCATTATATTGTTAAATATCCTTATGTAAATCTTGATTGAAAACTTTTATTTTAAATTTTACCTATTTTTTATATTATAATAAACATTGAAAACAAATTTTTCAAGATTGAAATAAATATTTTTAAATAATTCAAATTAATTTAAACGTCACAAAATTAAAAGTTTGGAGCCACAATAAATCATTATATTTACTTGTTATTTTAAAAAAAAATTTTTAATTCGGCAAAATTTCAAAGCCATTTAAATAATTTATAATGCTTTCTCATGGTGGGATCAATATGCTTTTTCGTTCGTACTGTGGAAATGCCAAGAGAACCTATTGTAAACTAAATTTTCCGTTCCACATTTACCTTTGTGGTATTTACGATTTTGATTTTTCCCATCGGCGTTAGGGTTCCTGTAAATGTTTATTTAATTATTTAATTATGTAATTATGTTATATGCTTATAGCTTGTAATATGAACTGAACGGATTTTTTCCATTACAAGAAATTTCTGCTAGTGCTTGTCCTACCTCTGGCTGCATTTAGAGTGCAAAAAAGCTCCCCCCTCCACCATCAAAATTCCTATACCGTCATGCAAGTGGACTTTTTTATGACTATTTTCCTACTTTTTTAAATTATAAAAATGCAAAATTCCCTTTAAATTCCTTTCCTTGAGGTTTTTTATCGGAGCTTAGAATACTTGAGTTCATTTATATAAATGACGCTTTTCCCTGCGAAATGAGGATTTGTTTAATTGTCTGACTTTTACGTCATTTATATTTTTTCTGTATTTTATATGCCTTTACAAAGATATTATGGTTTTTACAAAATGCCGACAATTGTTGGGAATATGTGAAACTTGGAAACAAACTTTGTGCGGAAAAAATTTGATTTTTGGAAATTCCACACATTTGTTAAATTCTACAAATATTCAGATAACTGCATTAAATAATTCATGGCAGGAACCCATTAAAAATTATGAATTTCTCCCATAATTTATAAAAAATCGCAATGCATAGTTTTTTTAATGAAATCAATAGTTTATGACATGAGAATAAAATAAATTATTGTTTTTTGAACGTGAAGTTTTAAATATTTAAACAGAGTTGCATTTATTTATACATACTGAAATACATTTGATTTGTACAAAGGATGTGGCGGCAAATATAATACAATGAAAACTACCCGCTGGCAAGTCCGGAGTACTGCTTACAACACAATCGACCTGTGTGTTTCTCAATTACTTAAAAATTTCATCCGGCGTCCAACTGTATAAGATTGAAAATGGTGAACCAGTAAAATACTTAATTTTGCATTCCTTTAATTTTCTTCAATTCCTCCAATTTCCTAAAAAATCTCTGATTTTCTCCAGGTTCTTAAATTTCCCCTATTTATTACAAAATTCATTTTTCTTATAAATTCTTATAATTTGAGCAAAATGAGGCAAAATTGGATTAATATTTTTGAAAATAAGTTATTATTTTATTTGATATAGATTTATTCCTGTGAATTTGAATCACAAAAATGATTTTCTCATTGTCAGTAGAATTTTGCGTGTTTTAATTTCGCTGCAATTTGACAGAATTGTAATTTTTTTAAACTAAAATCGGTAAAAAATAGGTATTTTATTTTTTTGACTCTAACGCCATGAATTCCTTTGTGCACTACCGTAAACTGATTGTACATCTGACTGCAAAATTGTGGTGTATACTTTATTTGTACGGAAAATAATTTGGATGACATTCAATAATTATGGTTTATGGTGTAACGGTGAAAGTTGCCAACTCGAAAATTTATTTTAAAATCCATAATTAACAAACGCTAATTTAAATAATTTACACATCTCCACCTCTTCAATCGTCCTCATTATTGCGATTTCCACAAGAACACACATTCGACCTATGACATGAGGTTTCCGAAGTCAAAAAGTTTAATAATTACAAAATATAAAATGACGAAACGACAAAGAAAGCTGCGTGAGCAAATTTTAGTGGAAAGGAAATTATTGTGGAAGTCTTGGGCAAAGAAGAAATATCCAAGCTGTGGAAAGGAAATGTTTCGGAGCAGAAATGTTTTCCCTCCTTTTTCCATTCCAACAAGGAGTAAAATTAGATTCCTCACACTTTCCACCACTTTAAATCCAAATATTCCAACAAAACTCACCATTATTAACAACGCCTTCCTCATTGCGCGCCTTTCCATATAATTTTTTACTTGTGCGCATATAAATTCTCATCGAAATGGCTACATTTTAATTTTATTTCTACCAAAGGCTTTCACTTCCGGTGAATTTCTGTTTTCAACAAACATTTATTGGTTACAAAAATTGTTATTTACACATCATAGTGCAACGTCAAAGAACGTAAGCATTTTGCTTACCAGCGCTCAATTTCCAATATTTTTAAACTGGTGACTCTGTAACTTTACCCAAATCTTTTCTATCGGCGTTTAATTCCGGAAAATGTATTCATAATCAAATTATTATTTTTTCACATTTTCCACATAATATGCCAACTCCACATAATTATTGTGTGCCTAGAACTTTGTCTAATAACTTTCCTGGAAAGAACCTTTTTCAATCGTTTGTATCAAATTAAAAACAAAATAAGAAAGGGCTTAAGGATTAAAGAAAATGAAGTTCCTCCCAGAATTTTCATTACACACGCGTCCTGAAAGTTTTCATGGATTTACTTTTGATTTCAAAGGACTGTTGAACTGCTTAATATAATTCCCAAAATTAATTTGTGACATCTCAAAACATAATACATTAGCCTAAATGAATTTTTGTTATTGCTTTTTTGTAAAGTATTTTGTTAAATTCAATGAATATTTTTTGAATTGTGTGATTTTACTATAAGCTACTTAAAAATATAAACGTTTGTAATATTTTGTAATACAATCATACAATGTTTGCTGATTTATCGCCATTAATTCAAAAATTTACAACTATAAAAAACAAATAAAATTGTTAAATTCTTTGGAATAAAAGGGTGAAAATTAGGACGCCGATTTACTTTCTGTAATGCAATGTCATTGCCATTGCTGGTGGTGTCAGTTACATTGATAAACGCAGAGAAAACCGAGAATGATAAAGTGAATTTACAGAAATTGCTGAGAGCAAAAAGTGGAAATTACATAGAAGAGCTCATGTTGCACAAGAAGTGTAATGGACGTTTAGACGTGGAGGGAAGGGAAGATTTGTCCGATAATGTCTATTAATGTCCGGTTTTGAATTCCTAACGAGCAACGTCCGCGTGTTGCCACCGATGATAATCCTCACTTGACTCTTTAGCCCAACCGACCAATCTTGCCCCCAGAATTTGATTTATTAACACCATCTAATGAAAAATACACTGTCTGACCAGAAAAGCGTCTTTTTTTATTTACATAATATTTTCGGATTTTATATCTCAAAGGCTTCTTTAAACCACTTTCCGTTGTTTTGTGGCTAACAGTTATCTGAAAGATCGCCAGGACGGGGAAAGTTTTAAATAGCGGCAAAAGTTTACAAAATATTTTAATAAATTTCTGGATAATTCAAATAATTTCTAAACAAATAATGACAATAATAATTCTGCCGAAGACAACAATTGCCCACGCGGCCTAATCAATGGCGCGTATTTTAAAAAGAAACAACTGCTGCTGCTGCTCCAGCTCATGCCCCGCTCTCCAAATCTAGTTTTGTCGCCACGAAATCCCTTCTCGGTGGGATTTGATACCTGGAAAAAAATACACAGACAAGTTCGTCATCACACCTGAATTTCCTGATTATTTCTTACATTTCCACATTGTGGCGTCGGATCCATACATACACAGACATTTAGGTTTAGAATGTGCGAAAGAAACAGAGAATATAGAAGAAAATTGTAATTAAAATCCCGTCACTTTCCCCCACCGAAGGCAAATAATGTGACATATTTAAATCGACAGTGAGGACCCCCTCCCACGTGAATTACCAACCAACTCCGTCACAAAGTTGGTCAAAGCCATAATTGGCGTCAAAGTTTAATATCTCAAGTCATTATTATATTGTTATATCAAGTCAAATATCTCTTGAACATTTTAGCATAATTATAATTATTTCTGGATGCTATTATTTGTAGTCAGAAATATAATTATATTAATAATAACCCTACCGTTTATTGATTTATTGATTTCAATTTCGTTAATAATACCAAGGATTCATGCATTCCACATGCGTTCTAATCATCAGTAATACTTTGCTAAGACTATTTTCACAGAATATTTTAATTTCCTCAGTGGTGCGGTTGGGATTTTAAAAAATAATTAAATGATTTAAAGCTCAGTATTAAGGTATTACTAAGCACAATTAAAACTGAAATAATTGTTTAATTTCCACGCCATTTATAATTATATTTAAATAGCCCGGGCTGTTTTTGACAAATTCATTTACAGGATAATCAAGATTTATTAAAAATTCGGGCAAAAGCTGAATATAAAGTTTGACAGTGTTTAGAAACTCAAAACTACTGAGACTCGCAAGGGAGCTCAAAAATAAATAAAAAATGCAAATTAAAAATGCATTTTTACAAAATTTTCTTATATTTTGTAATTAAAATTACTTCGAAATAAAATCATCATTGAACCAAAATATGGGTAGTCACAGTATAATCACTGCGGGTAAATGTGTATTTACTTTTGAATTTGAGCATTTTCCATAATTTCTTATCAGTTCAAATCTCCAACTGCTTCAAATTTCAGAAAAAAAATATGAAGGAATTGTTCAATTTTTGCAAATTCTTTTGATTTAAAAATAACTCGATGAATCAAAACAATGCCAAATTAGCAATGGAGTTTGATTGTGAGCTTTCAAGCAAAGTTTATAAACATCCACTGTTTTCAAGATAATAAAAAATAAATTTGATATTTTCAATCGAAAATTCTCATCTTGCAGAAGGGTTCAAAAATGTTTGTCAAAATTGATATAAAAAAATTGTTTTATATACAAGCTTAAGGGTATTGTATTTCATTGTAGGAACATAAGGAAATACTGCATGAACGACAGGAAAGGAATAAAGTACTTTTTGAATTAAATGTTCTACAAGGAAATGTTCCGTAGCAAACAAACGAATTAAAAATAAAATGACATATTCTTATCAATCATCGTCAGCAAAGAGGGCAAAAAGCAAGAGAATTTTCTAACCAAAATTTTTCATTTCAGATCCTAATTATGTAATTGTATGCTGTAATCTCTACTATTCTAGTACTTCTGTTTAAATCCAAGAAATTATCTAATCGTAGTTAATTACGATGCGGTCATTTTATTGTGAAAAAGCAAATGCTACAAAATGTGTGTGTTAAGCTAAATTTTCGAGACACGCTCCTCCAAGACAAGAGGTTTAAAATTAGTGCAATGAAGTCATAAATCATGTTATTTCTCCAGAGTTCAGGTCCTGTAATTGGGAAAGAATCTTCTTCTTTTGTGAGTCAAGACTATTTTTTATGAAGCTTAAATTTATTGATCATCGCTTTAAATGGAATTATTTGTGCGTAATAAAATAAAATTATTATGAAATTGTTTAATTTCATTATTTTCACGCCATACTTGATATTGGTTCTTCTCTCCCCATACGGCGCCATACGGATGAATTATGGCATTCAAAATTGTGTTTTGCTTTTGTTGGATATTACAGTCAAATTTTATTCACAAAATCGTAGAATAAAAAAAAATAATGAAACAAAAAACAGAATACGGTTTTAGCAAAAATCAATCATTCAGTCATCAAGACTCCATATTTGTAGAAGATGTTAAAATCTTTTTCGTATCTCCCGCACATATATTATCGTTTTTGATATTTCAATTTCTTTCTTTCTTTCTCTTCACTTTTATTTCACATCTTAAAATTTTTTAAATAATAATATACAATGTTATTGAATGCCAACTTAAGTTGACATATAATTGTATTAAAAAAGTTTACTCATTTTTTGCTTGTGAAGGAATAGCTTTCGAATAAAAATTAGGAAAACATCATACGACGGATCAAAGAAAAGAACATTTTACAGCACGCGCCTTTGGTCTCCATGAATTCAGTCTTGATTTTTAAAAACTTTTGAACATTTATTGCAAAATCCCTATATTTTTAATCCAAATTATTCAATCCAAATGGTATAAAATGTGTGTGTGTTAATGTTAAGCTAAATTTAGTGTATTGAAGTCACAACCTGTTATTTTTCCAAATGTCAAGTCCCGAAATTAGGAAAGAATGGACTTCTTTTGTGGGTCAACACAATTTTTGATGATGCTTGAATTTATTGGTCGTCGACTTAAATGAAGTTAGTTGTGCATAATAAAATTCTATACCTTCGTTAAATTTCATAACTTTGACGCCACACGTGTGATTGGTTTTTTATCTTGGGTCTAAGTACTACAAGAAGTGTGTAAAACTCTATTGATACAAAACCAAAATGGTATTCCCAAAATCGGAGAATGCAAATAATTAAACAAAAAACAGAATACGGTATAAGTAAAGATCAATCAATCATTCATCAAGACTCCATATTTGTAGAAAAGGTTAAAATCTTGTTCGTATCTCCCGCACATATATTATCGTTTTTGATATTTCACTTTGGCTCTTCTCGTCTATTTTGGGGTTACGTCTTTCTGCTTTTAAAAATTTACACCACCGGTTAAAATTTTAAAAATAATAATACACAATGTTATTTATTTCTAAATTAAATTTACATTCAATTTTATTCAAAAAGTTTATTCCTTTGTTGCTTGTGAAGGAATTGCATTCGGGTAAAAATTAAGAAAAAATCATACCACGGATCAAAGAAAAGAAATTTTTGCAGCATGAGCCTTTGATTTCCATGAATTTACTCTTGATTGTTATGAACTTTTGAACATTTTAGAGAAACTATTTGTCATTTTAGAGATTTGGCAGGTAAAAATATTCTGTAAAAATTCAATTTTACATTTCATATTTATTGTTTCGCTAAAGTAAAGGAATACTAAAATCTCGCTAAAGTTTAGGAATACTAAAATCCAATTATTCTAATTTTTGGAAAATTGAATTTTACTAGCTTTGATGCCCTCCAGAATATTTTAATGCAGCAGGGCGCTATTTATTTACAAAAAGGGCTGAGTGAGCTTAGTTTAAGATGTAATGCAAAAGCAAACAAATTATACGAAATTTTTTAAAAGCGAAGTATATTCCAAATTCAGGCTTTGTGATTTTTTTTTGCAAAAAACGATGATGACTTTGCATAAAAATTAATAAAAATGTGGCGGTGCAGTCGCACTTTCTATTTTTAAAAACTGGTTTTACTGTGAACTGAAAAGGGAAGAGTACGTTATAAAGATATGAAAAAGGGAAAGTGTGGAGTGAAGAGTAAAAATTGGTGAAAAGGCCCCAAGGCTGAGGAGCGCATTTGCCAAGCAAAGCAAAAACCATAATGGAGAAAACTAATTTATTTACTATAATAATATAATAAAATTATTATTATCTTATGCGGTTCAACATGGAAGAATCTAGTGAAAATATAATTAAAGAAAGTAACAAAGGGCGGGAAATTCCGTTTAGGAGGGATAAAATGTAGAGCAAAATTTTGGAAAAATAAACATTATTCATTCTAATGTTTATTGAGGATGAAAGTATTTTACTGATATATCCTGAAGCATAACTATTAGGGATGATTAAAGTATTACGTAACGCCACCTGGGGTTGGTGGTCCTTTGATTTTGCGAATTTTTGCATTACGCTCATATCCTTTAGAAATTACATATACATAAACATATAATAGTGCGTTACGCCAGGTGGGTGGTGGTCAAAAATTCGGATTTTCAAAATTTTTTATACAGCTTGCTTTTGTAATTAATAATAAATTTGTATTACTGAGTTTCAGACGTGAATGATAATTTCAATGCTGTGATAAAAGTACACTGCATTTGATTTTTGCGGATTATTATAAACTAGCCAGAACTAAGAAACGCATCTGAGGACCCTGGGGGAGGGGGTAAAAATAATCAATGGCGGCAAATTCTAACGCCCAGGCCTGTTTATCCGATGAATCTTTAAGTATCGTAAACGGGACAGAGAGTAGAGCACTGGGAATTTGGGAATATTTATGTGATTTTCTGTTCAACATTTTATTATTTAATTTTTATAATATCAATTTTAAAAATGAAACCGTGAGAACCGTAATATTTGTTTAATTCAAAAACTATTTATACATTTTGTTTGTATCACTCTCACGATTTTTACGTTGCCACATTACCTATACAGTACATTTCTTTGGATCAGCCGAAAACACAAGAAAAACTTTAGACTTTCACGCCACGCTAAAATTAGCGGGCTATTCATGTAGACAAAATTATTTAAAATTTGTTATCGCACGGCTAATTTTGTGTTTGCGTAGAATCTCTCATTTTCAAAGTACAGTTTTTTCATTTATTTCTACCAAAGGACGTATAATTTTAATATTATTCAAATATGTTTTGAAATTTGTTTTTGGAGGATTTGTTAATGGTTAAATTCAAAGGACTGATGGATCAAAAAATAAACTTTTCCTGCACGTAACATTTTGGTTTTCATGGATATCCATAATCGTGATTTCTACGCCCTGCCAAATTTCGTTGTCCTACCAGGAAGTGGGCCGGTGAAAATATACTTTGAAAAATCATAAATATTTTCACATTTGATATTTATTATTTTGTTAAAATTAAAAACCAAAATTCATTTATTTTTCTTGAAATTCAAATTTCATCAACTTAGTTGCCGTTCAGAATTTTTTATTGCGGTATCGTCACCAATAAAGTCAACTTAAAGTTCCTTGTTTATCAGTAGTAGTAAAACTTAATTGCAGTTCTTTAGCAAAATCTAAATTTCTGGCAAAAAAAGAAAGATTTGGCAAAATATCACTTGTTTATTTCAGCATAGTCAAAGTAATTTCTGCATTCTATTGCTTGTAGTCAGAAAAATGATTATAATAATTATTACCCTGCCATTTATTTATTTTAATTTCGATAATAATACCAAGGATTATTGCAATCTACGTGCGTTTTACACTTTAGTAATGCTTTTTTCAAAATTACTTTTCTAGTATCTATAGAATCTATTAATTTCCGTAGCGGTGCGGTTGGGAATATAAAAATTAATTAGATGATTTAAGCTCATTATTTAAAAGTTTGACAAAGATTAATTATAACTGAAATAAATGTTTTAGTTCGACGCCATTTGCCATTATTTTGTATTGTTTACATGGTATAAAACATACACGAAATACGGAAGGGGTTCAAAAAGAAGATTAAGATTTTGGTTAAATACTGAAATTTTTGGTAGTGTTTAGTAACTATGCAAAATATTATGTACCAAGTATATGTGTAAGAAAAAAATGATTCATTTGAATCATTGCAGTCACAAAATAATATAGTTCTACCCCTAGATAATTCCTCATAGTAAGTTTGATTTTAATCCTACAACTAGAATTTACCAAAACTATTTATTCAGATGGAGATTTTGACTTTATCACAAGACAATAGCAGCACATACTAAAAAGTTTGATTCCAAATATTAAAACATTTAATAAAATAGATTTTGGAGATAATTCAGTTGGGAACAGCGGGAAATTGAAATACTAACAGCAGGAGAGATTTCTAATAACTATATAGCTTGACCATTGCAACACACGCACCACAAACATAATTTCCGAATTGCTTTCTGTTACAATAAAACTCCCGTGATCACCAGCAGAGCTCTGTTTTAATTTTTTGTCGGTAGTTAAAAAAAGAATTACCAAGGAAATGACATTTCTTGGAAAGCATCGTCAGCAATGAGAGCAAAAAGCAAGAGAATTGTCTAAACAAAATTCTTAACCTCAGATCCTATTTATGTAGTTTTTGCTATAGTCTCTACTATGCAAGTACTACTATTCAAAACTAAGAAATTATCTAAACGTATTTATTATGGTGCGATCATTTTATTTTATAAAACTTCCTAACTTTGACGCCATTCGGGTTATAGATTTTTCTCGTCATGCGTCTTAACAAGCTGGGACCAGTATGTGCAGAACGTATTATGCGATTTGTCGATATACAAGTCCAATTTTATTCCCAAAATCATAGAATACAAATGCAATAATTAAACAAAAAACAAAATAAGATTTACGTCAAAATCAATTATGCAGTCATCAAGACTCCATTTTTGCAGAAAATGTTGAAATCTTTTTCTTATCTCCCGCACATTTTCTCGATTTTGATAATTCACTTTCGCTCTTCTCGTATACCTGTAAAATCGTTACGTCTTTTTTATTCTGCACTACCGATTAAAATTTTAAAAATAATAATATACAATGTTATATAATGCTAGATTAGATGTATGTATGTACATATAATTTTATTCAAAAAGTTTATTTATGTTTTGCTTGTGAAAGAATCGCTTTCGGGTAAAGATTAAGAAAAATTCATACGATAGATCAAAGAAAAGAAACTTTCACAGCACGCGCCTTTGATTTCCATGAATTTACTTTAGATTTTTAAGAACTGTTGAATACTTTAGGGGAACCATTTGTCACTTCAGGGATTTGGCAGGTGAAAATATTCTGCGAAAATGTAATTTCACATTTGATGTTAATTGTTTCGTTAAAATTAAGGAATACTAAAATTCAATTATTCTAATTTTTGGAAAATTTAATTTTACAAGCATTGATGCCGTTTTGCAAAGTCTAGTTTATGAAATATGTGGTGAATCTATATTACGTCTTTATCTACTTTAGTATATAATGCCACACATTACATTCACAGTCATTCTTTGATTCAACGGCAATTATGGACGCTTTTCTCAATCTTACTCATGCCTCATTAAATATGGAATGGTGTTGAAATATTTTAAAATGCATCTCTCAATTTCAAGTGCTCCGTTTTAAAACAAATTACATAGTATTTGTATCGGCAATTTATTATTTCAAATATTTGTGGGAATTTTTATGATGGATAATAATTTCACATATGTGGCGAAATTTTTTTAAATTTCCAAAGTCTTTTCAAAATACCTCGTGATGAGGATAAATGCCTAACAATAAGCAAACCCATCCCGTGTGCAAAATGGCGATATAGATTAATTCTGTTGGGGAGAATACGCATCTTGTTGCCTCACCTTCAGGAAATACGCCCACCAACTTACAAAGTTACTGACTTATAATAAACTTTAGACTTTGACGCCACGCTAAAATGGGCGGGGATTTTTAAATAATTACATTACATTATTTACAAAATCCACTTTTGCAAAATTTGAAGTTAAGTTTATTACACGGATTCTTGTACAAACAGACCATCCTGCTAATGATATAAATCCATTAATGAGTTTGTCATGATGTTTTTCATTTGGGAAAAAGTCTATTTAAACGCGCTGCAAAGAAAACACATTCAAATTATGAAGTTGAAGAAGTATGAGGGTAAAATTAGGTGAAAACTAAGCATTCAATCAAACTTCATATGTTAAAGGGTCCCAAATTCAATAAATTCTTATTTTTTTGGAAATTTTAATTTTATCAACTAAATTACCGCTCGGAATTTTTAATGCGACGTGCGATGCTCGTTAAATTGCGATTGTATTAGAAATAAAAATAAATTCAATGCGATGCTCGTTAAATTGCGATTGTATTAGAAATAAAAATAAATTCAATTGTTCTCAAATTTTTGAAAAGCTTAATTTCACAACTTTAATGCCGTTCAGAATATGTAATTCGCTTGCAGAATTTGGAAAGTTAACGTCCTGAATCTGTTGCTTGTAAATCAAGCAGGAAATATTTAAGGATGTCGCCGGTTAAAGCAAAGGTGGTGAAATGTTCGTAACGGTATGGGTTAAAAATTATTTAAGCACCTTTACGAGTTACGACCAACACATTATACTCAACCAGACAAATAATATCAATTCCTTATAGTGAGTAAAATGCTTTCGAAATTAACATTTTCATAGAAAAGTATTGAAAAATCATCGCTTCGCGATAGTTTAGGGCTTTCGCGAAGGGAAATAAAAAATTTATTTTAAAATTTTGAAATTTTGATTAATAAAAAACTATCTTTCCAATTTTTGGAAATTTCGACACACATAGTTTGTAAGACTTCCCAAAAACACCTAAAATTTTGATTGAAATTCCTTTGCTCGTTCAAGAGTTATTGAGTCAAATATAAAATTTCCAAAGTTAGACAAATTTAAAAAACACTTGACTGATTTTAAATACCGACCTTACTTGTGACCCCAAAAACAAGTACACAAAATTTGGTTGCAATCGGTCAATGCGTTCTTGAGATATACTTTCCTCGGGCGTACGGACGCACGGGCAAAGGTCATTTTATTAGAGGCGCTGACGCTAAACCTAAAAACGCTTCCTTTCTCTTCCAAACGCTTCTAAATCTTAAAGCCTTGTGAAAACCAAAGGCAAGAACTATTTTGTTTACTATAATTTTCTTTTGCAGTTCAATTTGCAAGAATGTAGTGCAAATAAATTTTGAAAAACTAAAAATGGGAGGAATCTGATTTTATTAAAAAAAATACATAATAACAGTTTAAATATTTTTTGATTGATCCATGTATTAATTTGTTGAATTTAACTTATTAATTGTTTTCGTGTCACACGAGCCGTTTTAACTTGGGTTTAAATTTCCCAACATTGACAAACGAAAAATTGTTTTAAGTTCTGATTCCTGAAAATAAAAGAGCAGGAGACATAGCGAGGAATTCTTTAATCATCGGTCATTCCGAAAATAGTACATGGCAAGAAAATATATGAATATCTACTTTTGCAAAGAAATGAAAAATAAATTTTGTTCAAAAACGTTTTGTCCGGAGAAAAAATCTGTATGCGCTCGTAAGTATATGTAAATGAATTTGCTTTTAAAATCAAAATAGTATTCGTATATTTTTAAACGTAATTTCTGAAATAATCCAAGGATTTTTAAGGTTTCACCAAATTTTCAATGTATAAAAAACGGTTTTACAAGCTTTGATGAAAGAGGATTTCGCAGCCATTTGTCTTTTGTGAATGATGATACAATGAATCACAGCCAGTCAAGACACCTGCACAAGCGGCAAATTAATTAACAATTAACAATTGGCGGCGAAATTTGGCAAAATATCTTTGTTTATTTTAGCATAAATAAAATTATTTCTGGATGCTATTAATTGTAGTGGAAAATAATTATAATTACCAATAATCTTGCCATTTATTCATTTACTTCAATTTCGATAATAATAACCAGGATTCACGCATTCTACTTGCGTTTCACACATTAGTAATGCTTTTTTCAAAATACTTCAAAATACTTTTCTAGAATCTAATAATTTCCGTAGCGGTGCAGTTGGGAATTTAAAAATTTATCAAATGATTTTAAGCTCAGTATTTAAGTTTTACAAAGCAGAAATAAACGTTTAATTTGCACGTCATTTGCCATAATTTTTTCAACTCTCATGGACGGAGATGGGTGAATCGATTCCATGTCAAGGGTTCTAAAAGAGGACTAAAATTGGGTAAGTGCTAAAATGTTTGATAGTGTTAAGTAACTAAATGTAACTGAGACTTGCAAGGGAGTTGGAAAATAGATAAATAATGCAAATAAATCAAAATTGCATTTACAAAATTCTGAATTAAATTTATTCGCCGAAACAAATTGACGTAAATTTTGAATAGTTTTTGCAGAACATTTTTGTTTAACTCCAATGATTAAAATTTATATTCATGGAACTGTGCTGGTTTACTACTGTGAGGCGTCTGTTATGTTATGTTGATTGGTTTTAATAACTTGTAAATCAGAATACAAATTAATATTGCACATCTTTTATACTCCACGGTCAACCGACTTATTAGTTCTAAACTGTTCGATTACAACGTTGGAAATATTCAGTGGCGGCGATATGTTACCAAGTATCCCAAAAATTATTCATCTGAATTAATGCAGTCGCAAAATATTATAGTTCTACTCGTAGAATATTTCTCATAGTAAGTTTGATTTAAATCCTACAACTATAGAACTTACCAAAACTATTTATTGAGATGGAGATTTTGACTTTTTAGTATAGGACAATACAGCACCCTCAAACAAATTTGATTCCAAATAGATATGCAAACATTTACTAAAATAGATTTGAAGATAGAGACAGGAAATAAAAATTATCATTTAATGTTTCACAAGGAAATGTTCTGTGGTCAAAAAAATAATTAAAATAGAAATAACATTTTTTTATCAATCGTCGTTAGCTATATGAGAGCAAAAAGCAAGAGGATTTTCTAGAAACAATTCTTCTTCACTTCATATGCTATTTATGCATATTTTTGCTATAATCTCTACTATTCTAGTACTATTATTTCTACCTTCTATCAAAAACCAGCGTTTTTCCAAAATCTGTTGTAGTGGACGTAGAAAGACCCTCAATTCAAAAGGTCCTGAAATGGTAAGAACAGATTTCGGACCAAATTTACTATTTTCAAAATTTTAAACTGTTTTTGCCTGGAAAATTCAAAATTTTGCCGACATTTTATTTTTTTCCAAAAAAACTGTAACTCGCAGACCTTTTCCTGGAGGGTAATTCTGAAACCCCATAAAATAACCTTCATGGCAGTATTTTTCTTTTCGCCGTAGCTTTCGAGTTACCGGTTAAAAAACGGCGATTTTTGTTTTTTTTTCATTAAAATTTAAACCTACCGCCATTTGGGAGGCGCGTATTATGTATGTATAGTATACATATGTAGTACACTAATTTAGCCGGATTAACTTGATTGGGCCGCCGCACCTCAAAAACAAGCGCGCTTGTTTTTTTTAACTAAAAAATTATCTAAACGTAATTAATTCTAGTGCGATCATTTTATTGTAAAAACTTTTCCAGCTTGGACGCCATTTGGGTTATTGGATTGCTTGGCCAGTATTTAAAGAAGATTGTGCTTGAAGGTGTAGACAATGTTATGCGTTTTGTCGATAAAAGAGTCAAATTTTATTCAAAAAATCGATGAATACTAATGCAAACAATTAAGCAAAAAAACAGAATAAGATTTATGTAAAAATCAATTATGCAGTCATCAAAACTACATTTTTGTAGAAGATGTTAAAATCTTTTTCTTTTTGTCATTCCGCAGGGAATTTGTTAATGAAAATATTCTGTGAAAATTCCATTTCAAGTTTCATGTTTATTGTTTCGTTAAAATTAAGAAATACTAAAATTTATTTACATATTCTAATTTTTAGACAATTCAATTTTACAAGCTTTGATGGCGTTCAGAATATTTTAATGTGGAGGGTACGTTACGGAGATCAGAAAGCCTGCGAAATCTAGTTTGTAGAATGTATTAAGCAGTTTAAACAAAAATCTGCAAAAATTATAAGGGGGCAAATCTTTTCAAAATTTTAATCTTGTAATTTTGGGGAAAATTCAAATAAATTCCGAACAATTCAACATCAAAGTTTGACCACTGGCGGATATCCCGGAATAAAACGCGCTCTGCATCTCGAGCTAATGCCACGCTATCCGAATCCCGCCCAATATTTATATGATTTTCTGCTCATTTCATATTTTATATTTATATTATAAATTTTAAAAATGGAGCCATTAGAACCGAAATATTCGTTTAATTCTCCAACTATTTATACATTTCGTTTGGATTGCTCTCATGATTTTTAGGTTGCCACATTACCTACACAGTAATTCTTTGAATCAGATGCCAACATCATTAAAATCTCATTATCAATAAACTGATTCATAAAATATAAAATGGCGTTGAAACATTTTAAAATGCATCTTTCAATTTAATATGCTCCGTTTAAGAAATTTCCTTAGTTTTTGTATCCGCAATTTATTTAATTATTTCAAATGCGATTTTGAGAATATCTCTATAGTGGATTATAATTTCAAATATATGGCAAAATTTTATTTTATTTCCAAAGCTTATTGTCAACGTTGTTTAGACAATTATTTATTCATTTATACTTTCAGGTCTAAGGAGCAGAGATGTTTGCAATATCTACAAACTCATAGAATAAAAAGAGAAAACTGTATAAATTGTGTTTTTTGTATATTAGCATCTTTAAAATAATTTCTGCTCATGCCTTATGCTACCTGAATATCCGCCTGTTGATTCGGAATTCTTCCGTCGTATGTCACATATAGAAAATATAAAAATAAAAACATAATTCCCCACCCTGCCATGTAATGCTTTTCTCAGGTTATTTTTCTAGAATCTATTAATTTCCCTAGCGTTGTGGTAAATGATTTTAAGCTTCTTATTTCAATTTTACAAAGAATAATATTAGAACTGAAATAATTGTGTGATTTCCACGCCATTTTCCATTATTTTCAAAATTGTTCACGCGCCGAGTTAGAAAATTAGATTGCAAAGGTGCTAAAAAAGGATTAAATATTTGGGAAAATTCTGAATACAAAGTTTGATAGTGTTAAGTAACTAAAAGGCACTGAGACTTGCAATGGGATCTCAAAAATAAATAAATAATGCAAATAAGGTAAAATTTCAATTACAAAATTCTAAATTTTTAAATTGGTTTGATTAACTTGTAAATCACAATTGAAATTTTTAGCGAAGCACCGTTTTTACCCGCGCGAGGATCTGGATTCACACATTTTACTGTTTGAGTATACCGCAGGAAATATTTAGTGGCGTCGAAATATAACAAATATATTTATGAGAGAAAATTTATTCAAATTAATGCGGTCATATGATATTATAGTTCTACATTTAGTTTGCAATATTGTTGATATTTAATCCAAAATATTTCGAATGAAAATAATTATCGAACCAAAATAATGATAACCACAGTAAAGTAAATGTTGCTGCTAAATTTGTATTTACTACAACGAATTTTTTTTGAATTTCAACGTGTTCCCCACAATTTAATTTTAGTATATTTAATCAAGCATTTCTTTACAATAAGCGCGCAATTAGTGTGGACACAGACAGTTGGAAAAAGGAGAAATAAAAAAAACATTTTTATTTATTTTGTGCCTGTAAGAATGCTCGGTGAAACTGGACTAGCCTACTTTAAAAAAAGATGCTTTTTATCCCTCCACAACTTTACATGACTCAAATGGAAATACAAATTTATTCTTCCTTGGTTGGTGTGGAGTAAATCATGCCCGACAGGTTATTATAATTTCCAAGGAAATAAATTGGGGCTCACACCTTTAACGTTCGATCATACATATGTACAGCTCTGCATTTCAAAATAGGAGTTGAAATAAATGTCAATACATTATAAAGAGCAGCGTAGGCGGGTCCTGGAGGAGTTTTCAAGTCGTTTGTATGGAATTTTGCTTTATAAAAACTATGATTTTTAAAATTAAAAAAATATTTTATTTAACAATTTTAATGTAATGCCCCCATTGTAGATTCTCAAATTTATGTAGAGCGCCGTTTAAAAATAATGATGTCCGTCCATAATAGTAACAGCAAAAATTTCGTTGCATAACAGAATAGAAATTTGTATATGTAAAGGAACGGAATAAACATGTTCTAGTTTTTTAAATGTTAAATTCTTAATTGTAGATGAACTGAAAGGAGAAAATGAAAAACGATGAGCTTATCGATAAAACAAAAATCCTCCTAGACACGCTCTTCTGTCTTATTCCTTTCCCATTTTTTTTTGATTTTATCTTTTTCTATATGAAGGATTTCCATTTCTTAACGTCCGTCCGTCCCACAACACGTCCACACTCTAATTATTCAAGCTGCTTCGTAGTTTTTTCTACAGACAAATAGTCTTTTATTTTTTAAATTTAACTACAAATGTGCCGTGTTTTTTAGGCTTTTCAAATATTTTATTATGAAAAATGAAATACAAAATTAAATACAAATTAATTACAATAATTGTTATTAATTGAAACTATAAATATTATAGCTTTATAATATTAATTATTAAACATAGATTTATAGAATTTTAAAAATGGGAATTCAAATATAATTTAATTATGCTTTAAAGTTTTTAAATTTCTTTATTTTAGTAATTATTTTTGAATCTTTCAACGTTAAACAATGGCAAACTAGAATTATGAAAAAAAAAATATTTAAAAAACAAATCTATAAAGTTAATACAAATTTGTAAAATTTATTTGACTAAAATTAAACAATCAATCACTATAAAGAAGGAGTAGAGAAAATCATTTTGTATCAATAATTTTCATAATCAATTAATTTTTTTTATTTAATCGATTTAAAAATAATTTTTATTTGGGAGACTTGAACGCCACAATTATGTTTTACACACATTTTACAACTGTTCAGCTCTAGGCGTAACATTAATGTAGAAAAATTATGGAATTCAAGAGAATAGTAATTTATTAACATTAAAGCCCTTAAAGACGAAACGTTTTCCAAGATTTACAGCCTAATTTGTCGCTCTTGTTGGGAGTCAGAAAATGAAGACACTTTTTGGGTAGCAGGAACATTGAAGTTTGTTGGTCGTGGTGGCTTGAATAATAATGAGGATTTTGTGGAAATAAAAATATTTGAAGGGCGTGTATAGGACTTTATTCTCGTGATGTTTAAGTGTGCAAGAGTTGTAGTTGTTGCTCACTCACTCCGAAGCTCCCTTTATTTCCTCACCGGTTGTCAAGATTTGTCCTCTAGATTAGAGACCCACGACCTTTTTTACATTTTTGGGCACTTAATTTGTTTCGGGTTCATTCCAAAATGATTCCAATTGAAAAAAACCATTTTTTTTATTTGAAAATGTAGTAAAATTTGAAATTTTAGTAATATTTGAAAATGTAGTAATATTTGAAAATTTAGTAATATTTGTAAATTTAGTAATATTTGTAAATTTAGTAATATTTGAAAATTTAGTAATATTTGAAAATTTAGTAATATTTGAAACTTTAGTAATATTTGAAAATTTAGTAAATTTATGTTGCTAAAAAACCACAGTAATAACAGGAAATAAGAATGAAACTGAAATTTAATATTGCAGCGGAATTTGTGGCACATAAGGAAATGACTGAGAGAAGAAAACATGATGGTTCTTTATGAAAGTTTGTGTGTAATTTCTGCACGACTGGAAACGGAAGGGGGAAATTCGTGTGTAAATTTTAGATCGAGACGTCCGCCGTGTTAACGACGACGAATGTGGACTGAAAGTGAGAGAGTAAGACGAATATTTTTGTTACTTTTTTGTATTTTTCTCCACTTTGTTTGTTTCAATTCCACACGCAGATCGGATTTCAAAAAACTGGTTAACCGCAAGTTTGAGAAAGAAGATTTTATATAAGGGAGAGACGTTTCAATATCTAATATACGAGACCATTGAAAATTCAAAAAAGAAACTTAAGACAATTTTAACAAAATAAATTATTTATGATACATTTCTAGCGGTTTTTATAATGTCAAACTGAAATGTCGACATATTTTCGAAGGAACAACTTTAGAAAAATAAGATTTTAAAATTAAATGTTTTGTACTTTAACGCCATAACAAATTAGTTAAGTAACTAGTATAGCTCTACAGTTTTCTTCCGTTATAGGAAATGCTACAATTACGAGAAATTACTTTTAATTAAAACTGAAAATGTTTCATATTTTTATTAAATTCTGCAAGAAGCGTAAAAATGCATTTTAATTTGGAAATTATTAACTATGAATTTGTATTACAATGGATGCTTATTTTCAAAAATTCAAGCTTGGAGAATCTATAAAAGCAAATAATTTTATTGGGAGCGGGAAATTTTGAAGGTGGAAGATCCTCTGCTCGTGAAATATAATTCAGAGTGGAAATGTGGTGGCGTGGTATGTTTTCATTATATGAAGTTAAGTGGGGATAGGAGATTGGAGCTTTGGTTGCTTTGCTTTGAAGACTCGAGATGTTTGGCGATGATCGGGGAGGTTGGAAACGTGTGGATTGTGCAAATTGCTCCCGTAAAACTCTGCTCCTCTTCCATCTTCATCATTATCATCATGACCGAGTGGCAGTCCGTGAGATGAAAGCTTGATTTCTCTCTTATACGAACGAACAACGAGCTCTGATCTTTTAGGTTTCATTTTCTCCGTCGGATTTATCTCTTTGACAATAATTCTATATAGCACATATACTAATAATATTATTATGTAGTGTGTAAAATAATTGTGAGATTGGTGCACACAAATGTAAATACTACACAATTTGTTATATTTTGCCAAAAATACAGTAATGATAATTTTATTTTCAAAACTTCAATGCCGTTAACTTTATTGAATGATTTTAAACTGAATTGTGGAAAGTTTTACGTCTAGCGGTAAACAAGTGTATACATTGTTTAATTAGTTTTTGACAAAAATCTCAAACGATGTACTTATTTAATTGAATAAAAAAATTAAAATAAAAAACGCAAACAATTTTGTAAGATATTAGAATGTAATCTTACGCCAGAACCATTTTATTTTATTGTTTTATTTTTAAAACTTTATTGCCGTTAACTGTAATAAATTTCTTCGCGCTGACGAAAGGTAGTATAACGATGAAATATTAATTTAATAAATAGCTGTATATAAATCTAGATCAGAAAATTTTGTTCTTTTGACCAATTTTTTAGATTTTAATAAATATAGAAAAAAAAATTTCAAGATTGAAAAAATTTTCGTAAATAAGTCAAATTTACTCAAACGCCACAAAATTAAAATTTTGGAGCCACGATAAATAATTTAATTTCGTTGTTATTTTAAAATGTTTTTTTAATTATGCACAATTTCAAAGTCAACTAAATAATTTTTAATGCTGACGCACCGTCAGATCAAGATGCATAGTAGTTCGTTTTGTGGAAACGCCAAGAAAACCAAGCTAAATTTTCCATTTAATATTCCATGTAATTATTTACATTTTAATTATGTAACTATGATATATGCTCATAGCTTGTAATATGTACTGAACAGATTTTTCCCTTGAAAACAACTTTTTTAATATGCTATAGTTAGAGTCATTGCAGGAGTTTAAAATTCGACATTACAATTATTACAGTAGCGTCGTCGCTGTTATTCTTCCGAAATCCATGTCCCGTAATTGGAACCGAAGGGAGGTATGTCGGCGGAACGACAATAAGTAACTGCTGTTGCCTGTCAACGTGGAGTTCTTTGGTCAGTGTCAAATTTTCCCAAAAATAAAGGCTTAAATAGAAAAAAGGCAATGATTGAGCCTGACAGTCACCAATATTTTCTGCTAGTGCTTGTCTTCTCTCTGGGTTTAGAGCACTAAAAAGCTTTCTCCTCCACTATCAAAATTCCTGTAATGTCATGCAAGTGGACTTTTCTGTTACTGTTTTCCTACTTTTCTGAGTTATAAAAATTTTAAACTCCCCATAAATTTATTTTCAGGAGTTTTTTTATCGGGGCTTAGGATACTTGAGTTCCTCTATTTAAATGACGTTTTTCCCTTCGAAATGAGGATTTGTTTAATTGTCTTACTTCACGTCATTAATGTTTTTTCTGTAGGATCACTGTCCATTATCAAAATGAATGTCACCTGATTTTTACAAAATTCCCACAATTGTTGGGAATATGTAAAACTTTCAAACAAAATTATTATCCATTTTAAATGATTTTTACGTGGTTTAATTATGACAAGCTTTTATTTATTAGCGCGAGCTTTCGGTATCAAACTGTATACCATCTTCAGGCGTAACAGCAAGTGTAATTAAAAATAAAAATAGAAAAGTGCGGAGTGAAGAGTAAAGATTGATGAAATAAGCCCCTGTTCCTGGTGTTGGCAATTTTAAAATCATTCTTCAAGATTTTATTAGCGAGAAAAAACTTATATAATTAATATTATATATATTAGGTATTAAAAATATATATTATAAATTATAATCACCAATTTAATGAAGATAATGTTTTTGGTACTATTTTTTTCGTTTGTGGAATTTTCGAAAAAATTCGGAAGATGCCCAAAAAGGCCCAGATTCCTGCGCAAAATTGGGCATTTTCAGTTTTCTGCCATTGGGCAAATTTTTTGGTCTGTTGATCAGTGGGCAGGACATTTTCGGCAGGGCGGGCAGAAACAAAGGGCATTTTCATTTTGCCAACTCTAGTGGTTCCTACTTATATTGTGTTCTTACACACATTAACCTTTACGAGTTAAGTATAAATTGTGTAGGGAGGAATGTAAATACACAAGTATTTATCCATCATTCTATTATAGATATTTATGATATTATGGGTTATATCACATTTATGTCTTCAATTTAAAATCAGTAGTCCATTGTATTCATGCACAGAGAACAATGAGATATAATAATGTCGTTTGCCTCTTATTTCCTCATTTAAAACAAATGTTTTGTTCCTGAAACAAGTTTTCCTACACAAAATTGGAGAATTGGAATCAGTATCGGAATTAAACCCCAGAATTCGAATTAATCGGAATTGGAATTTGAATATGTCTTTTCGGATACATCGGAATCGAAATCAGAATCCGAAAAATTGTAAACAAAGAATTTTAATTCGAATCGGAATTCAAATTTTTCCGATTTTTCAGCCATGGTGTCTGGTCGCGCCAGCGGTGAAGTTTGAATTTCCAGACCCGACGAAATATGAATCCTGAAACACCACAGTGTGAGTTACTGCTTGAATCAGCAGATTTGTTCAAAACTTTAGGATAAAGATTTCGGGACAACCGGCGAGACAGGGGCAGCTACTGGAAGACAAAATACAGCGAGTTGAACAACTTTGGTGTATAACAGTGCAGCGTGAATGCTTTACCACGGAAGTGTCGAGACTCAAAATCGGGGAATCAATTGATCCTTCAAGTAAGTTATTTACTTGCGTTCCTTACCTTGATGTTCAAGGTGTCATGCTAGTTCGTTGCGGGATTGACCGAGCAGATGTGGTAAGTGACACGAAGAACCTAATAATTTTGCACCTGGATCATCCCTACACTAAGTTGCTTCTCACAAATTATCATGAAGAGGGACAACATCATTGAATGAAAACAGTGCTCAATAAAGCACGCCAGAAGTATTGAGTGCAAACGGCAGTAAAGCGAACATTTTTTAATTGCCAACAGTGCAAGAACGCGAAAGTGCAACCAAGACCACCACTTATGGGTGTATTACCAGCGGAGAGACTTACTGTGCCAACGGTTCCGTTTACTTAAACAGGGGTAGACTTTTTTGGTCTGCTAATTGTTACAGTCGAAAGAAGTCATGTGAAGAGATATGGTGTACTTTTTACATGTCTAAGCGTTTGAACTGTGCATCTGGAGCTTGCGAAGGACTTATCAACAGGTGTTACACTAAATGCAATTTGAAGATTTACTGCGAGGAGGGGTCCTGTAGAGAGGCAATTTTTTGACAACGGTACAAATTTTCATGGAGCGGATAATGAGTTGCAACGAGCAGGGAAAAAGCTGGAGAAATCTGAAGTCCCAACCAAGTTGACCAGAAAGGGTATCGATTAGCACTTCATTCCACCGGGTTCACCCTACATGGGAGGCTGTTGGGAGCGGTTGGCGAAATCCGTAAAAGTAGCTTTGGCAGTAACTTTGCACGAAAGATTACCCTCAAGAAGATGTCCTATACACCTTACTCACTGAGGCTGAATTTTTAATTAATAACCGCCCACTTACTCATGTTTTAGTAGATGCGGAAGACCCTGATCGCCTTACACCAAATTTATTTTTGGGCACGAAAAGTGTGAAAGTTTCTATGGGAAAATTTGACGATAAGGACCTGCAGTTACGGCGACAGTGGCGAATAGTTCAGCGAATGACGGACATCTTCTGGGCGCGCTGGTTTAAGGAATATCTTTCAACCTTGACTTGGGGTGGGAAATGGCACGCTGATGCGCTTTCATTAAAAGTGGATGACGTCGTCGTTATCGTGGACGAGGACAGACCCAGAAACTCATAGCCACTAGGGAGAGTGGTGAACATTTATCCTCCAATGGATACCCAATTTACTTTCTTAATTTTAATTTCTGGATACTTTAATCCTCTTTTCCTTCTTTCTGGAAACTTAAATTCATTTATTTTAAATAAAAGAGTGAGTTCTGGTTTATTGCTTTATACAAATATAGTTAACTTTATTCAAACATACCTGTATGCTTAACAAAATGACCTTTTGAGTTCAAACTACCTGTAGCTTGTTTACAAAATTACTAATCTTTATCAAAATAATAAAATTCAGACACGAAAAAGTACACCCAACCTTGAATAACCTTTCCTGACCTTAATCCTGGCTTTTTTATATAAATAACTTCAATATAATTTTTCACGAAATTAACTATACACATATGTATGTACGTAGGCAGTAAAAAATATTTGTATTCCTTCTCTCTTAAAAAAAATTCTTTGAAATAGCAAAAAATTCTGAACTGAGTTTCTTATATTTTAACATAAATTTCTTATTTGTGACCGATTTTTAGTGACCAAGTTTTAAATTTTGATTTACTGTAATTTCAATACTTAAAAAAAATTAAACTATATAAGTATTACACTATAATTTATTTTACTTCATAAATAATATTTATTTTTTTTAGCGTGACCCTGACTGTAGTTTATATATTTATTTATTATTACAGCTCGAGATCACTCGTGCTAGAATTTTTATTGAAATTCAGCTCGGGATACACCCAGGCTTTGCTTACCAAAGCAAAAAATAAATTACAGCAAAATATACAGCATAAGTTTGCCACAGCAAAAATCCGCCAAATTGCAGTCAGGTCCACAGGTCACGATCGGATTCGACTTCCCGAAGTTCAGGTCAAATGCAGACGGTCGCCAAGGTGTGGGTAATGTGATTGGCTTTACTCGCTAGTGACCGTACTGTAGGTTAATAAAAGCCAAATAAATAAGCAAGCCAAACACACTCACTACATATAATTTCCAATCACACGATAATGCCAAAATACGATGAAGCCAATTTACGAATAAAATAATAATGTAAATAAAAATAACAAATGTGATGCGGAAACTAAATAACTCCAATCAATGGAAAGCCCAGGAAATGTCAATAAGTCCACAAGTAAGGCCGTAAATAATTGTTGGAATAATTATTACAGGTAAAGATTTTATTCCAAGCAATCAAAAATATTAAAGCAAATTATATAACAATAAGACAAGTTCTTCTCTCGCTCTAGAATCACACTGAGGCGAATCTCACACGGCATGGCTTATAAAGCTTAAGACGCTACTGCGTCGAAAGTAACAACTAAAGTTAAAGCTTATGCGCAAGTGCATTTATGTACAATGTTTGTAAAGGAACACTTTTCCTTACACAGTGCATAAAGGTCAAGGCATGAATAAAGTCAACGCAAATCTCAATAGACAATAGAGAATACGAGCAATACTTGATCGCTTCTACTATATCGTTATTTACTTTTGGAAAGAACAGCGTATTAGACAAAATACCATTTTTGCTAGTTGTAGCAAATTGCGTTTATTCTTCCAGGAAACGCACCCACAGTAATCAATTACTGTGTAGAAAATTGATTTTCTAAAACATACATAGTTTGGATTAGAATTTGTTCTAACGCAACTACATAATAGCTTATATTCGCCTGTATTTCTTTCTAAAGGACATAAATAAAGATAAGTATTATGTGTCAGAATTGCCTATATAGGATATAGGAAGGACAGATTGGGGGTAAAATTTTACCCTACACGAATATGTAGGGGGCAGATTTAAATATTGACCTAAAGAAAGGGTAGGTAGGTCCCGACTTGTACGGTTGAATTGTAGGTAGGATATAGGTAAGCAAATTCAGAAATGCACCTTTGGTAACTCCGTTTTTATTTAATGTTTGCAGTCTGAAAAATGTGTGTGCGACAGGACGCCCCATTTAATTACCACTGCGCACTTGTTCCGTTTATCAGTGTGCGGGAGCACGAAGGAGTGAAAATGATGATCGATGAAGATGACCAAAAATTTATCCCCGGTTTACGCTGGCTCTTTACATAGCTTTTACTCCAGTTTCCCCACGAAAT
>JAQGAK010001736.1:0-27411 GCA_034696945.1 Lipothrix lubbocki | reverse complement strand
TTGAAAGAGCGTTACTTTATCACTACTGTATTTTTACCACTACTGTACCACTAACTACAGTATAGTGCAACCACTGGTATAGTAGTTAAAGCAGATACACAAATTGTTCGTTCCAAGCTGTACTTACAAATGGTAAATACTTAATCACCATTTTTGGTCTAAAATACAAGTTGTAAATACTTAATCACTCTTTTAATGCCTGCATTTTACTTGTTAAGGCTGTAAAATTACGAAAGGAGAACATACTAATTAAATTGCGAAATGTTTGTTCTTCTTACATACAGATAGAAGCATGTGCTCAAAGCAGACAATATTCTTTTATGTTAACTCAGTTCCATAGTCAAGTAGTATTAGTAAAGACATTTAGGACAGCCTGCAAGGGCAATACTCTGTTTTTTACGAAATTCAAAAGACTTCTATTTCACCTGTAAAGTTTATAATACCTAATTTGTCTACAGGAAAAGGGTTCAACAACCCATAATGAAATTTGTATTGGCATGCTAATTATTACACTACAAACAACAAACATGAGTGCTAATTCTCCTGGAATTGCACAAAGAATATTGGTACTCCATAGTGAATTGTAATCAATTTATGCATCCACTTACTATTCTAATGAAATTCAAAGTACTGCTAATAGGGGTAGGGCAATTGCAGAGTACGGCCATGGTTACGACATACGGTACTATATACAACATATGGTGACCGACCGGAGGATGCAATTTAACAGAACAATCTACACAACAGTGGATTGTAGTATCTAATATATGTATATACGGTAAAATTCTATTTGATTACTAAAAGAGAATTAGACAGAATTATTGAGAGCGGTGAATTATTACAATTATTGCGGATATGTCTGCAATTTTTCCCATTTGAAAGCTATCCCTTGAATTTAATTTCCTTTTGCCAAAGGTTTAGCTAATCATTAGCCATCTTGCAAAGCAAAGCAAAAGTACAATATGTTGAAGTTGTACCCAAGAATTTAGCTAAATATATATGCAAATGCATAACACTGTGTTCTTAGCGTTTAGCAATAAGACTGGTGTGCAACGACGTGAGGATTAATTTAGGATGAACACTTGAGTCGTCGGTGACAAATTACACATCAAGTAAAGAATTCTAACAATAAGTATTGCATTGTAACTTCCATTTTACAAATTGGGTATGTATATAGCGTTTAGAAATTATTGCTACATGTTTGCTTGAGGCACTTGAAGGTGTACCAATGGAAAAGTCACATCCGGAGACAGCAGAATATCATATATAAGAATTCTAAATAATTAAGCATGTATCCTGACAATGAGTCATCTGCAGATGAAACTGAAAGAAGCCCGCCGACAATTGTTCGTTGTGAAAGGACTTGCAGGATTTTTTTCAAAAAATTAAGTGAATTAAGAATTGTGTATATATGTGGAACACACCTTGGGTGTCTTGAGTCCTTCAGCTCTTCGGATTTCTTCATCAAGCTTCAATTTGCGGATACAGTCTTTGACAACATCAATTCCTTTAGGATGCTCTGCCTCAGTCACACCCAAAAACTGAAAATACACAAAAATATATTAGATTAGATTACAGTAACTATTTTTAGCACTTGTTTGCCATCAACATTGTTTTATTGCGTCATTCATACATACATCGACCGAATTCAAAATACCGTAACTAATTACAAAGGAGCTAAGACTGGCCATGCGTAAGTAATTACATATGCATACAATAAACAGACACAAATCTTATAGTCAAACAATCTCCTTCTCTCCAATGTAATTATACAACATACACTAAGTTTAATGTATACAAAATACTAATCTTTAATGTGTTTATTCTAGTAAACATATGTCTTCAGTATTGCAAACACATATAGTAGCAATATGTACATACATAAGTGTCTTGCTATGTATATTTCACACTTGGGACTCAAGTGCTAACAAATTGTTTCTATTTCAATGGCACGCATTCAGCCTCCTTCGTGTAGCAAGAGAAATATATATTTACAGTAAATAAAGTTAAATCAATGCCTAAGCAAATTCTACTTAATATATAAATGCGTGATGCCATTTTGATGATATGTGACTTGGCATTGTGCAACAACTGTTTCCACTCTAAAAATCATAAGTGCGCTAATACTTACACATGATAAATGAGCATGGCGTAAAAATCTGCGGACCTAACAAACAGTTGAAACAATGAAAAATTTAGTACCCACTTCCAAACCAAAGCATGCAGTCCGACTTATACAAGCATCTGTCTTCGTATTTATTATATTATGCACGAATTTTTAAAGCGCCATTTACATCTCTCTATATAAGTAGAGATACTTTGGTCATAATTATTACAACGTCAACTTTGGGAATGTTGTAATGTCTACAACCTTCTGCTGCTTTGCATACTCCATCTGCTTTCAATTACACTCATCCTTGTCCGCTTATTGCCATAAACCTTGTGCGAGTAAACAATACAAGTGCTTAACAGGGTGTGTAAAAACTTGAAGAATTTTTTTGTCGATTCTTTGTCTATTAAGTCAGAATTATAATAATGAGTGTCTTTTAATAACGTCGAGTCCGTTAGATGCTACTTAGGGCATTGTTAGCTCATTATGGTCGTTTGTGTTTACTTTATGTGTAGATTTTACTTGTGAATATTTTTTTAAACTTGAAAGCTACTTATTTATAAATATACAGTTTTCGTGGTAGAACATACAAAATTATATTCATATTAAGTACCCTTAATAATGTATTTTTGCACGCATCGAGAAATAAATTTTTCCTAAGCATCGAAACAGAAGATTCTTAGAAAATCAACAATGCCGATTTTCCTCTACGAGCATCAAGAAGACAATTCTCCTAATCATTGAAACCATAATTTTCCCGAAAATCCCGTATCTCCAACTCCGTTTATACTACTTCTCAGGTTACTGTGAACTTATCACTCATTGTGCAATTCTCTCATATTTTGATTTTGAATAATAATAATTCCGGTTTCAATGCATGGAGATCTTTTGAACGACCAATTCATCATGCAATATGCATATGTAGCACTGATTTGTGAAATTCGTGAGGATGTGATGACTCTGGTGTATTTACAAGTGTATTTATTTCAGCGGCTTGATAAGCGTGGTGTTATCCCAAATTTCTGCTGCACTTTGTAACTTTGTGTGACTCATGTATCTGTATCTGTATGTACACATCCTTTCCAAGGTACAAATAAGTACTTCCTCTTGAACGCTCCGTAAGCTCCGTTTCTCAGCCTCACCCACGTGTCAACCTGTCTTCTGATTAACATTGAGGCTCTTATGATTAGTCCCATGTACAAATGCAACTGCATATTCTCTCTGTGTCTGCACAATCCAACCAAACGCCGTCAATATTCCGCCTTCGAGTTTACGGTATTACCTTTAATGCATCCATTCTGATTCGAATGAGTAAGAAAACTTGTAAAGCCCGTAGGCTTTATAGATAATACTCACGCAAAACTGCTTCAAGTCACATTTTGACCCCGTAGGTTGTCCGATATTTGTAAAAATTGGAATAATTGTGTATTCGTAAGGAAAATGTGCAATGCGAACTTATGTATTAAATTTTACTATAGAGTAACTAAGCATGTACATACGAACGAACTGATGTAAGCTTATATTTGCTTTTTGTAACAGAATTGGGCACTATATTTTGAAACCAAAAACACTTTTAAGACTATACAGCATTAATGAATTTATAACATTGTATTACAGCATTTACAATAATATATGTAGACATTCAATATCAACATTTTTTTAATTTTGAAGTTCCGCATTCATTAAGAGTAATCAAAGGATGACATGCGGAAAGCTATTTAGAGGAGCTTATTATAGATTTTTAGGAAGGCTATCTGTAAATTACATGAAAATTCTATTGAAATGCCATTTAAGCAGAGTAGTGCGGAACTAAATCTCGAGTGTACACTCGACAGTATTTTTACTGTTACTGGAAATGCCATCCTATATATATTTTCTACCTTCACACACATGCAGCTTAGTAGTGTGGCACATTCTATTATTTAGTATGTGGCTATTTATGTGGCTGCACTCAGACAGCCATAGCATAGGTAAGACAATAATAAAGTCGCTCAACTTTTTGGGGCATTTAGCACTGGTGAATTTTTTGAAGTCCCTCAAAAGTGAATCTCATGACAGCTATAAAAGAACTACCGAGCCAGGAATTGCAGAGTCACGAAATTAACAATGAGATAAAGATTCGAGCTATAGAACGTTTCGCTTGACTTAGTTTTCCATTCCAAGCTAACCCAACCAACTCACATTGCATATATGCGATCAGCTGTTTTAAGTCGTGCTTCCGGCTCACGTACCGTTCCGAAGCTCGAAAAGATGAACTTAAAAAATAACTTGGCTAGCCTGAAAATGCTTTAAATTTTTCACAGAAATTCTATCCGCTAAGTTTGAAATTGTTTCGAAGGATAGTATCAAATTTAACACATCCGCTATTGTCATAAAAAGTATCGAAAAAAGAAGCATGCAGACATGCAATGATCTTCAATGTATTGGTTGATACAATGTATCTATAGAATATAGATATTACATAGTACAATACTTGTTCATGTATATCTGTACAATACAAAAAAAAACTTCTCCGACATTGAGCTTCGGATTTGTACGGCCAACACGAAGCTACAAGACAGTGCATGAAACAAGGATCTTAATATAGTTATGTAGGTTAAGCCGAACGGTTCTTCAGTCCCAATTTAAAATTGAGTTGTATAATACAATGTTATTATAACTGTTAGAACATAGTCTCCATCAAAGGAAATCATTTTCATAGCCTGAAAGCACAGATCTTTACTAACGATTAGTGAAACTTTGAGAGATAAGCTCAATCCAACCTTCATTTTCAAATCCATAAATGGTTTTGCAATTGGACTTGACTATGGGAATCCATTCAAGTATAATCTATCTAAAATTCATTTAGGTATATATTATTTGCCTCCTTCCTAATGCCAGTGCAATTTTTGAACGAAGAGTGCCTCCAGCCATTTACTTTTTACGTAAGCAACAGAATAACCTGATATGAAATAAACTTGAAAGATGGAATAATCCTTAAGTCCAAGTAAATTAACTTGATCTGCATCCTGTATGCATACTAACTGTAAAATTATATCTGCATTATTAACCCATGCAGGGACTGATTTATGGTAGGAATATATAGGAACCACCAGCCGAGGTACATATAAAATCCCACATACACACAAGACTCCGTCTGAAATGCCACACTGCTAGTTCTGAGAATATGGAAATGAGTTGGCTTAAAATGAATAATAACCGCCCACGATCAAATGCATATATGTATATATAAGGTACGGTTTGCGGTAATTTAAACTGTGACTCCGACACCTTTCTATGGCGAAAAGGCCGTTGTAATAATCCATGAATATAAGTATAGAAGCCATTTTGCATTCTGATGACCTCGTCAGCATTTTGCAAGATTTTCTAAATCATAAAATAAATTCAAGATCATTCAGTTTATTCACGACAGCTGTGCAAGCGTGTGTAGGGAACGCGAGTTCCGGTATAAAAATATTTTAATGAATGACTGGAATCTCATCCAACCTACATACATGTGGCATTGAAAAGGTCAGGAATATAATATAAGTTCTACATGTATACATAGTATGTATACTATGTATATAATTTCCATAATTAAATTTCAACTACAAAAATACTTTTGATTTTGATACAATCGTCCGCATTATTATTTTTTCGCAGACTCTAATAATGCATCACGCTATCATAAGCTTATTGTACTATATATTTTTATAAATGAATGCAGGATATTTTGCATGTATGTACAGTATACTGTAGCATCGTTTGAACTCTGTGTGAGCTAGGACATTGCATATATAAGCTAGAGCAGAGAGAAGATATCGTCGGTGAAGTATCAAAAAGTACCAATTTCAGTGTAGAAGGTATAGAAATTGGTACTTTGGGATCCTTCGCCGACGATATGAGAAGGTACATCTATTGTACATCAAATTGCGTTAAAGAGAGGGGACGTATTGAGTGTTATGATAGCGAACTTCACATCAGTTTAGCGTAGAACTCAAAGTATGACTGTAAATTCACAGGAGAGCTGCACAATAAAATGTAATCATAAGCTCTTCAGGTGTGTGATTCCACGTACGTAGATACACGACTTTTAAGGGGTTAAACTCAGATGCTCTGTCGAACTTTCTAGGGTGGGAAAGGGTGACCTCATGGTGAGTAGTACAGAATGGTACGAGACGCCAGTCTTTCAAGCAAGTACGTCACTCCAGTAGTAGTGGATGTTTTGTGTGCATATACATGAACCTTCCTCGTATTCTATCTGACTACACCCTTTACTCACATATTATCTACCATCAAAGTTTATACTATTACGTTATTCCGTACACACATTACACACGCGTTTTAACAGCCTTCTGGTCTTTTTTCCCATTTTTATACCACATACTATAGGTCTTTCAATGCAAGAAGATGCTCACAACACCAAACAAAAACAACATACACGTCATAGTCCACGAAACCTCTTAATGTTTTAAGTATTCCGTATCCTTGGACTTCCCTAATACTTATGCTTGTGTACATTTATCAAAATGACTCCTGACAAAACCAATACAAAAGAGCTCAACCAAAGTTTTTTGATATAAGAACATCTATTGAAAAATTATCCTGCCGTGGGGGATTCACTGTCAAGGCAATATCATAAGAGAAGAAACAGAGGAGAAATTAAGGCCAATGAGATTCAAAAAAATTATTAAAAGTAAATATTGTAATCAACACTTTATCATATATGTGGCTTATTGAAGTTTGTCATTCAGTCTTTAACAATGATTAGTCCCGTACATTAGTATGTTTTTGCATGGAGACTCCTCGTTCAAAAGCGGGCTCTGATTTAATCTGTCCCTGACTAATCCGCAGTTTAATTCTGTAACCATCAGAGAATAATGCAAAACACAAGCCCTAGCACGTTTTTTAATTGTAAATTGTCAATCAACTCAATGATAACACCTTCAACTACACAGAAGAGAGATGTAATTTCCAAGATTTATGGACAGAGAGTATATAAGTATATGCACCTTTATTAAGTTAGAATATTTATACTGATACACAATAAGTTACATTGGTTAATCCTTGTATAACAAAGCATAGCATGGTACGCATACATGAAGCTATTTGTGAAGTTAGGTGGACAATCTTTACACACGCTAGTACGGTAAATTTCTATTCAAGTTTTATATTGGTATTGTTTCGTGGAGGTCGTGTCTATGCTGTAGTTCCCTAGACTGATGATCCATAGAAATAAAAATATTACATTGCTCAAAGTCGGATTTAATGATTCCAAATAATAAGCTGTGGTTTTCTTTTTTCCCGATGGTTCACAATCAGTCACCTTGTTTTCTATTGTGACGGTACTTGTCTTTTGAGTTGGTAATGATTTTTATTACTCGCTGAACTTTAATATATTTATGACTTCATATATTTATGGCTCGCATATACTTACAAATGAAGATTTATCTGACTAGAGTTTTCACTGTCCCTCATTTAACTACGAACATCATTACTATTTACAATATTCTCGAGATCTATTGAAAGGATCAGAGAGTTACAATGTGAAAACGCTTCTTATACAAATTATATGCGCCAAGTAAAAACTAGAATCAAGGTTGTTGAAGTTATGGTGAGCTTCTGTGAACATGTGCGTTTCCACAATGCCGTGGATTATTACACCAGTATATGTATAAGAACATTAAGCATTGACACTTACAAAGTTGTTATACCCCAAAAACTTGTCACAGTAAAGACAGACCAATAAATCGTGGAATGACTTTGGCTTGACCAGTGAAAGTCGACATGGCTATTGCGGTCACCATTAACTTTCGTCTTGGTTACTGTTACTGTCATTAGCTACTCCATAGGTGTATGTATATATGTACACTTGATCATACATTCAAATTCGGTCAATGCTTGTCCTTCACAGTTACGACTAATATAATGCTCAGGTTAATGTAAGTTCCATGGTTTGATCACATCAGTTCACAGAAGTTTCTGAACTTAAAATACAAATGCACTCATTATATATTGCAGTTCTTTAAATACAAATTACTTATAAGTACCCAATGAAGAGTGACAATATAAAAATGAATGTTTCAGTCCACGGGGTAAATTTTGTGGGGGAGAGTGGGCTCACACTATTCGAATCAATTATAGAAAGGTAGGAGCGTTGCTAAACGATTCCCATTTGTGAGATCTGGCAATTACCAAACCTCAAATGTATGTACTCTACATGTGACTTTTCAACACTATCTCTAAACCTCCTTACATTGTTCTCCTTCAAGCAATATACATACAGTAGTGCAATGAATATTAACTCTCAAGATAAAATCACTCTCTTAATTTAAAATACTTTTTCCTGGGCAATAAAACTCTGTCGTAAGAGTTTTCATCTCCCGAGGTATAGTCTCGTAGATACAAAGGTGAGTTTCTATATTTCCTCAACGCCTTATCTTTAAGTGTGTACATACTCTAACTTTGGACTCGTGGACAAATTAGTATTTGTACCAGGTATAGTGTATTGATTTTTGTGTATAAGGTATCTTGCACTTACACTATCACGATCATTAAACGTGACGAACTGATTGAATATAACTTTTTGCCCGGCCTATAGCTTTCCTTCCCCTTTGGCCACACAATCGCGTATGATGTGACAGCACAAATAATTTTTTAATTTTTTTTAAGAAACAAATTTCATCAGGAGACATCAATGGAATCGACCAAGCTGTGGTTAATGTGGATGCAGCTCATCACACTGAAGCTAATATGTAACATTAAAGCAATTCCCTGAGCTAATTATACGGCACCACATTGATCATTAAATCATCACATTTAAGTTAATATCAAGCATCATAGTGAAGCTAAAACTGAAGTACCACTTTACAGTAAATATTGTGGATAGTTTTATTTATCACAAGCCCTTTAAACTACCGCATGATTATCCTTCAAATTAACTCTTAGTTTTCATCATGCAAGTTGCAAAATGAGAAAACCACGTAATAGTTCAAAGGATGTGCAATCACACGAGGAACGTCATGGGGACCTCTGATGCTGGACAAAGAAAGCTATACAGACTGGATCAGGTATAAGAAAATAGGCAATAATTAGCATGCACGCATACTTTAATTACATAAACAAAATTCCTCGATCCCCACATTACAAGTTAATATTAAAAGAGACAACAAACTCAAGACAGTATTAACAAAATGATATTCTTTTAAATTAAATATTAGCCGACAAGAATGCGTGAGGTGGTTTGATGTTGGTGCATCAAGAATACTTATGCCTTATACAACTAACAAAGTATATGATGACTCTTGAACATATTAACTCGTACATCTCAGCAGCATACTTAAAAGTGTAACATGGTCATATATGAACTCTCGTTATTTAATATTATTCAAACAGTAACACTTTTATCTCAGTCATCCTAATATATGTTTGTACTTGATGCGTTGCCTTTATAAACAATGATCTGTGCATAATTATTTCCATCAATGTCCATCTTTTCAGGAGTTAATAATTATAAAGTATTGTGTATGTACACACTGTGCCCAACGACCACTTCCATGAATAATAATTTAGATGGAAATTGTTTATGAATATTAAAACAACAACAACAACAACAACCAGGAGTAGGACCTGCCTGACAAAGATCAAGAACAATTATCACTAGATGTAACCACATATCGATATAAAGCGTTTTTGACTCCATAAGAGCGAATGACTTACGGATATAGCTTTACAAGATATCTATACAGATAATAAAACACATGTGAATATTTTATCCGTAATTATTATACTCGCCTCCTCTGTTATTTTGGTTTGCGTATCCATACTACAAGGTTTGGATCATTAGGCATTCCAAGATTTGTTATTTGTTACTACTTACAATCTTATAGAAAGTTGCATGCTCGTCAAGTTTCACGTTATGTTTTCTCACTTTTACATAAGCTACACTACACAATATAGCTACTATGCTATAGAATATGTGTGTACGACCAGCAGGAACACACACCTTATAAATAAAAACTACACGCACATATACACACTTTTACTTTTCGCCTTTACTCACACAGCATATTGGCTATCAATTTTGAGAACAAGGAATATTACGAGTATCCCTTTTCTCAAAAATTACTATAGACGATGATTATTAAGGAAACTCTTGTTTATATAGTTTGTAATGATTAAATCCTTATTTCCTCATACATTCCTATAAGTATGCAGCTTATATAGTGATTCCACTCTTTAATGTCTGTCTTGGAAAATAATAAGCAGTAGTTAAATGGTATCCGATGAGGAAAGGAAAAGCGACTGCACTTACGAATTTCTTTAAGCATAAATTATTACTCTTACAACAAGAAGAGGAAAAATTGACGAAAAAATTTTCTCTCTCTCGGTAGAGAACAACATGTTACTTTATAAACGCAACCGATCAAACTCATTCCAGAAAAAATCAAGACCTTCCAACTCTGCATGTAATTTTCATTGAAAAAATTATAACCTACGGGCTGTCAAAGGAATAAAAATGAATAAATTGAATGAAAAGAAACAATGACTTTCAGTTTTTTTACCTATTTAAAAATTAGTACCTTATGATCTGTAATAAGTTTTCCTTTGATTTATTCTGTTTTTTAACCATTCAATTATTCTTAATGCGAATTTATTTACCTTTGCACTTCCCTAAATTTTATTCTAACTTCACTAGATTATGAAAGCTTGATTTCAATTGTGTATTACTTGCAAATTACAATGTCTATTATTAAATCTTTGCCGGGCCTTTGTATTTTTTGCATTACTGGTTCTCTTATCAAAAGTCATTTTTTTCGACTGTTGTCGGGTATAATGGTTATGTGTCCCCGTCGAAGTGTAGATTAGGAATACTTGTATCTATTATAGTATTGTCTTCTAATATTAGTCCTTGAAGATGAGACGAGACCGAATGATAGATGAAGTCCTTAGATTGTAAAGATTATTGATTTTAAAATTTTTTCCTTCAAACATACAATGGGAATTGCTTTAGGACATTTAATGTAAAGTTATTCAACAGGAGCTTCCAATCCTCTACATGCAATCACTTTTTGCAACAAGCCGAAAACTTACTTATCTATGGACTTAGACTTCACTGTTGTCAATGATGCTGTCCTCATCATGATGATGATGATGATGATGATGATCACGCAAAATTCAACTGTCTCTAAGTGTGCTCCAGCTATGCTCCATTTGACCTCTAGATTTTTTGATCTCAACATTGCATATATCCACTTTAAAACAGCTTGACGCTTATACCCATTTAACATTCCTACTACATAAATTATTAGCCGTCCAACAAAGACCCGCCACATCTTCTGAGTGTAACTGATTGCTGATCGTAACAAGGAATTACTTTATATTATGCATGAATAATCAATTTCCCCCCAGACCGTGAATAACATGTAGACGGATAAATATTGAAACTATACAACCGCACATCAAAAATTTATTATTGCACTCATAAACAAAACTTTTTGTTGTAAAGTTTTACTATAATTTTGTGTAGTAAATGATGCTGCAGCTACTTCAATATATATACCTACGTATAATTTTCGCTAGTTTATAGATGCCATTAATGACTTCTACATAAAGCGTACTCAGGTACGAATGTACACAGCAATATAAAGTACCAAAAGCATATTTTAATGGTTTTTAATAATTTAATTATCTTATAACATGAGTGCTAACTATTATTGTCTCTCTGACCTGTTTCTACAGTTTATTCATATCCCGGACACTCTGCTATAGTAGTATGTCATATGCAGAGGGTAGATAATTATGAGAGTTTTCAATTTCACTAAATTACCTATAAGTACATGGTATACACATAAATGAATAGATACACATAAATGCAGTTGGTTTATAATTAAACATCATAATATAAATGATACTATATGTATGGGTGTCTCGACTAATGATGTCAATAAATTTAATTCGAAAACATCCCGAGTCATTGGAAATTAATAATAATAATAATAACAAATACTTCCATGTGAAAGAAGCTTCATTATCCGCTTATTCTTTAAAAAGCTATACGAGACCATACGGCAAGTAAATATTGAAGATCAGAAACTACAGATACAACATACAAGTATCTATACATATGCTTCATATTTATATTACATTATATTTCGTGATCAGCAGTGAAGCCGCGAAGCAGCAGGATTTCCGTGTTTCGTTACTCACGCTTCACTACCATTATAATAGTTGAGTATATACACAACAAACAATGAGAAGTCATATATAAGCAGGGAATTTCAACCTAACCCAAATAATCCATTGCTTCAAACAAACTGCCCTTTCATTCCATATTTTGTTGACAATCCAATGCTTATGCTCCACACCATAGGAGTACAATAACACACATGATAACGTCATTTTGTATCACACTGTAGTACTTATAACTACTCCATGCTTAAATGATTTTCTAAAAAAGAATGTTGCTTTTGTGTTTTGCAACGAGAATTCAGTCCATGCTTTATGCCCGTGCGTGCCTATTATTATACGGACTACACACAGATTTCAGAACCAGGATATGTAATGCACGGTGCAGAAGACTCCTTTAACCCTCTTGTCAATCCCTGACCATGAATACCGCAGTGCAATAAAGTCCACTGTTATTATCCGTCATGTAAATAGTAAACCGTTTTGTACTTATGTATTAATTTGAATGTCAATCTTGTAACTCCTCATCCACAATAAATTTTGAGATACCTATGCTGTATTCTTGTTTTTAGTACAAAAAAAACGCAGAGAGCAATACTACGGAGGAGAAATCTATTATGTTGCACCCCGATTTCAAATAAACATACAAGGAAACTTTTTATTCCGTACTACGCACATGCATACAATAATGGTCAAGGAAAAAGGACGATCTTTCCTGAATTAACATGTAAATATACGCAATAAATCTCTACATACGTAAATTCATACCGAAGGATTGCTGAACCTATTTACCGCGTCTACCATAAAGAAATCAACATTGTAATATATTTTCCCAAAAAATTCCATATGAGACTGACTCACGGTGAGTTCATCAATTACTTGTTTATGTGTACCTTTTAGAAAATTCCATGCTCTTTACTTCGCAGTTAGGGAGAGCATGGACATCACACATGTATGTATGTATGCCTATCATGCTCAACTGATTGTCAGACTGGGCAGTGGCTGGAAAAGTCCCTATATACGGTCATCCCCGTTGCTTTTCGAGAACTTCGCTTTTTGAGAACTCAGGTGGTGGTTATTTAGTCAAAAGTCGTGTGCTTTTACTATTTTAATGTCAACTACCCATAGGATGGGTGTGTTCAAGGAGCTAAATACTTATGACTTCAGGGGCATGTTTATGATCTCGAGGTATATTTCACCATTCAGTTCACAGATATACAAATGAAGGTTCAAAATGAAATAAGACATGCTCGGACTTACTGCTGCGCCATTTGAAATGGAGCTGCTTCGACAAAAGTGAAATTACTGGGAATGCTATACATACAGGTAGTCTACCTGACTTAAGGGCTAAACGACAACCTTAAACAAGTGAGTCATGAAAAAGTGGAATAGACCACCATAATAACGTTTCTAAATTGAGCTCAAATGTGTGTCAATTTTTCCTTAAATAAGTAGAATTGACAACTAGGCACACATTTATTGTGTGTGTGTATAATACAAGTTTTTTGTGAAAATAAACAGAGACACTTACTTTGACAAGGTAGGCGATATGGCCAGTGGTGAGCGCATCTGGAGGATGCTGCCAGTTCTTGCCTGCAAAAGAGTGTAACGAGAGCATTTAATTAGACGATGTGTATTTAAATGCATAATAATTATTTAGAGGGAGAGTATAAGTAGGTAATTGGAAACAGATGAACTATATACAAATGAAAGATTGAGAGTATGATAATTATTAGGTATGAGGTAACATGTACAAATATTTTTGACTGTTTTACAACCACGTGAATGACTATACATAAAAAAAAGTATGAACGTAACCACGTTTTTTATTCATGTTCCTTAAGTTTTGAGTTGAGTCGACGCAACAGGTAAAATGTGTCAACGGCACAATGTCCACTCACAAAGGATACTTAAAAAATGTTTTTTAACGGGATTTACAGAAATTGTCGCAATTAAATTTTTCGCTGAAAAGTCACAAGTTTGAGACTAATTGGTGCTCCTTTGACGTTTTCAAGCATCAACAAATTGAGCTTTGTCTAGGTTTCAAGTTCTTGAAAGGCGCATGTATATAACTGTAAGTATAGTAGTATGTATAATTGCTGTAGATTAGAGCAATCGGTTATTTTGTTTCGGTCAAAATACTTGAGCAGAAAAGTTGTTTGCTTGCAGTAGTTGAGATGGTAGCCCAAAGCTTATTGCACTTTGCACTTATCAGGTAACACGAAACGAAACTTGAAATGTCGTTAAATCCTTAAAATCCAGGTTAGGTGAGATCTCATAGATTTTTAATGGGTTTTCATCTCTTTGCAACGCCTATCGAGACTTGCCCTGGCTCCGATATCATATCACCTCTGAGCTATGCTGTGGCTTTTCAATCGAGTTGTATACCGTCTTGTGTACAATAAGTTGTACTATGCAATATGGATTTTGTTTAGTGTTGAGTTCCTTGCAGTTTTTAAGTATCTTCTTTATGAATTTAATCTCCACGTTGGTATTGTAAATCACAATAATATATTACGAAAAGTTCTTCTTAATGGAGTTTGTCGAGTCTGCGAGATGAACTTGACACAAATATATGTTGTGGCTGTATAAGTTTTTATTGCTGCATTTGCAAAAATATCTGTAAAAAAAATATTGATCCCTCAGGTGCAGTTTTGTCGACAACGATATTAGCACATCTCGGCGATGACGAAGATGAATCCGTCCTTTAGCGGTTGAATAAATCCTTTTTATAATTACCTTGATTTTTAGGTTTGTGAAATTTTTAAACTTCTCTTAATGAGGATTAATGACCTTATACCTAACGCTTTGGCAATGTTATCACAATCAAATTATAGTGGATTATGGAAATTATATATAAGATTATACATTTAATTACACTCAATTATACGCCAGGAGGTTTGAAGTATACAATATAATATAAAGTAAGGTAACTCGGAAGTATATGTAATATAATTCGCAATTTATTTAATGTGTATATATACTTATCCTAATCCTTTGTAAGTCTTCTCAAACAAAATTTCTGCACTTTTTAGACCTAAATTCTAATTAATTCCTGCTCTTAAATAAAAAAATATTTAACCTCGCAATTCCTATAGTCATAAGTTTCTCTCTACTAATTGCATATTATATGTATATGCAGTTAATAGAGTAATAAAGGAGATTGGCGAATGTTTAGGAAATAGGAAAACTTTACGAGTGAGTCATTCTAAAATAGAAAAATGTACGAATAAACATAAATAACAATGATAAATCCTCCTGTGTTAGATATCTACTGTAAATACACTTATTGTTGGTGTTTTGCTTGGTAAGATAATGAAGGAGGAATTCAAATGAAAAGCTTTTCAATGTCACATTTCCAGCGAACAAGATGTTCTTGAACCTACAGGTTATCTTAGTAAGTAGAAATGTGCAGGTACAGAGCACTCTACATTAAATATACGTATGTTTTTGTTTATCCTTGAGAAGTTTTCAAGAAGACACGTATTTGAGGAATGACCTCTGTCACCCACTCTAGCCTCTGTGATACTTTAGTTTTTAAACGTTTTATAAAGTTAGGACAATAACAACAAGTGTTAAATATAGAAAATTAAAAATCCATTAACACTATTTTTTTTAATTTTCTCCTATAACAAGTATACTATATATATGGTATAATAACTTCATAAAATGGTCAATTTGCAATGAATTTTCTATCCCAACTATCCATTAACGATAGGTTATTGGATGATTAATTCCACTCAAAATTCAAGTGAAAGTTTTGGTTATAGGATTTGTGTCTCCTCCAAATTGACTTGCAAATTTAATGGGCTATTTTATGTCTTGGCACCAACTTGCACATATACTGTCTTCCACATTACATGCTCTATCTAAAGAAACACATTTTCGAACTTGATTCCACTATTCACCAACCGCGCACTTTTGACAAAAAGTCTTGTCTTCCACAGCTGAGTTACAATTCACTTTTCCAACGACAATTTTTCAGATGAATTATTCTCCAAAAATATATTGTGACAAGTGAGTAGGACACATGTAACCGCGACAATCATTTTACCACGTTCAAGTGAGTCGTGAATGACAGTTTGTGTTGTAGAAAACTGCCTTTGACATATGCTGGCTGACACATTTGAATATCCTGGTTCACCGCAATTACAATACAAATGGGTAGATATTAAAACTATGACTATTAAATAATTTTTCGTAAATATAAGCTACAGCTGCTATGCTGTGACTAATAAGAACAAAAACACTGCAATATACTATTGTTTTGGCCTTTTTACTCCCAACCGCAACACATGCAGATGCTACTCTTCTGCATGTGCCTTCTACTCTTTGCAAATCAAATTTTGCAACTAACACGAATTTATTTGTTGATTGTATACAGAGAAAAAAACCGTAAACTTAGTAAAATTACTCAGACAAAAACACCCTAAAGGAAGATATTACTACAGGGATGTAAGGTTAATTCGAAAAATAAGTAGAGTATAGAGTAAATTGTGTGAAATACCATTAGTGCCGTTCTTATTCTTGTGGAGAGTCCACTTGAGGAGCCCATTGTTCCTCATCATCACGGAAGTTACTACAACTGCCGACTGAATATCATGAGAGCTGCAACAACACCATAACCCCAGAGAACCACATAGAATTATTAAGTCTTCAGGCTATATTCCACCTCATGCACATACCTTAACTCATCAATATACCCATACCGTGTACAATTGCATTTCTTATTACGCATATGTAGCACTGTACTGACTACATGTATACTTATATGTATAGAATCAACATGTAGCTATATTCCCCAGCCCATTGTTTAGTTGTCCTTTAGGTTCTTTAAATGGTAATTCAAAAAGCCAATCTTGAAGCAGCTTTCCTTCCCTCTTGGCTTGTCTCTCTCATATATGAAATTTAATTCCTGTTAACTTCAACCCCTTTTCCAAAGCAGTAAGTCGTGATACACCATTACCGGCCCATCTCCCTATAAATACAGCTTCAAGTCCTTCTTTGGGGCAGCACAACAAACACTATACAACCTACCTGCAATAAAGTGACTCAGTCTTCTGTGTGGTGAATACATCCCTATTATGTATGTGTGTATAGTTAAATAAATGTATGTAGTAGTGAAACATGTTTGTACTTGGCTACAGATACTTCTATACTCGTTTCTGCTACCTGTTCATGTTCACACTATCTGGAAATAGTCATGCAGGTATACCTTACCTGTTGTATAGTATAGATTGGCAGTGCATCCACCTGATTGTTGTTGCCGAGTGTAGCTATATACTGGTGTTATGGTTGCATGCAGACCTGTACCTGCTCAGATGCAGGAACATGAATACATCTTTCTGTGGTTGCCTCCTGAGCATAAAATGCATTATAATATTAAACATGCATATCTATGTATAATAAACTTGCTACTACAAAAGTAAGCTTTACGAAAAAATGCAGTAGAGCTATCGTGGATATATAACATTACATAGCCAGTGTTGAACAGAAGTAATGTGTTCATGTAGTAGTGTTTGCACACCTATTTCTACATTTAAATATGTACATATACATAGATACATACATGTACATATACATGTACTACGTATATTTACCATGCAGTATGTTTACTATGCATGGAACATACATATTTTTAGTTGTCCTGTACATACAATTTTGTCAATTGAAAACTTACGAAGTTGACTTCCCAATAAGAAGATACTTTCAAGTCTCTACCAGCATGTATCTGTATTTTACACTTTAGTAACGTGTACGTACAATATCATCAATGGGGATGAAAATACAAAGCCCAGGCATGATACCGACCGGTGGAATAAGGATTGAGTATAGAATACGTATTTTTAAGAAAATGTCCTATTCTTATTGTTGAACCAATGCATCATTGAATTGTGGGTTTGTATTCAGCTTGTTTTATCCTCTCATCTGGTTTCCTTCAGGGTTGGCTCCGGTAGAGACATTTAGAGCCATACGTAATATTTGTAATGCAGCTTTTTTTTTAAACCTAATGGCAAGGCTGATTGTCAATGCTCAACGTCTGTCATTTTCTATTATGTTTTCTTGGTCCAATGAATTCAAAATAATATATGAAAGAAATCCTATAAGCACCTGCTCTTGTACTCCTCGGTTCATGGAATACACCTTTTGTTCCTAATTTCCTCACTAATTACAAAAGGTTGCTTTGAATACAAATTACTGACAACCGGCAAAGAAATTAGTGAACAGAATAGATTTGTGTCTATTATATTAGCATTGGTAAGTAAGGCAAAGGAGTTTAGAATACATAAAATTGTAAATTTATACGTCTATATACTCTTATATTTACAAAAACGTGGAAATTTGTCAGTTCTTAAAATACTCGTGAGTTTCTTAGCATGCAAGGGTTCATGGACTTTTTCATTTTGATTCCGTCTGTTGACTCTTTTTCCTGTGTGTGTGTGTGTGTGTGTAGCCATTTAATAGAGAGACAGATTGTAATCCAACCAAGAGAGTAGCACCAAAGTGGAAGAAGTTATATCGTGCTTCCCTATCGACATTTTACGATGACAGAGGTTTGTGCATATTTATATTCTCGTCGTAAAAATATTATGTTTGGGATGATGGTGGATATGAGAGTGTTCTGGGAAAAACTAACAGTACTGGACGGGAAGCAAATCAACTCTAATCGTATTAACCATTTCCTTTATGAGTTTAAAACATTTGGACTTGTTTCTTGGAGTTGGTCGCATTTCCTTATTTGATAAATTGTAACTGATGACCAGCTTTTCTCTTATATGCTAGATTGCCACTGATTTATTGAGAGTCCAACTTTATTAACAGTAAGCCTGCATATTATGTTACTAGAGTTATAGTGAGTCGTAATAAATCTCAAGTTATGATATGGAGTGGGATCATTAACGGCAAAAATGAGAATGTGAGGTACTGTGATTGTGAGACAAGAGGCCTATATTTTCTTTGAGAAAATATCTTTCGTCGTTAAAATTATGTCCTCATTGAAGAGGAATAATAGGAAGAGCTGGATTTCCAAAACAAACAAAAAATATTATGACTTTGCATTTATTGGAAAATGTATTACTTTGGATTTGAGTACCTAAATATTGGAGTGACAATGCTATTACTGTATACGATGCTACTCGCTCATGTATGCTATACGACCTATACCATTTCAGGAACATTTTCGAATACTTATTGAAGCCATTCAATATTGCCACTTTGCCACCATTGTAAACAAGCATTCGAATAGATTTTATGGGTCAGATTTCTATTAACACTGAATACTGTATGTTTAATTCTGTATGTTTAGTTCGAAGCGAAAAGATTGATCCATGTAATTGTTATGTGAATGGAAAGGAAGATGACTCGATAAGCAGTAAATAAGCATTTGTTGCAAAATTCTGTTACCTCTTCTTGCCGTCATTACGGCATGAATAGCACAAACATGAATAGTATGAGCGGACTGTTCATCCTATGGGTATCGCTCTAAATGTATGTATTTATGTGCACATACATGGATGCAATATTCGTTGACATATTACATGGGACCGTAAGCAAACCAGAGTAATAAGAGGAGTTGCTCAAGTGCGATCTGTATATAGTGATTTACACACATAATTCATCAAAGTTTGTCTTGAGGCTGCTGTTCATAATTACAACTACTTATGTAAAGCTTCATTCACTTCGCAAGCCCTTTCTTTGGTATTTGGTAGTATGCACGAACCGCATGCAAGATGCAATTTTTCAACAAAGGAGAATCAGATTGATTCTATGTGCACATTGTATATATGCAAAAGTGAAGATGAACTACTCATTAATCCTTCCCTCCGTTTCTGTACATGTAATTGATGCAACTTCTTGCACAAGCCAAAAGTACACAATGTTGTGTATAATAGTATTTACTAGTATATACATATAGTGAAGTATGTATATGTGATAGTTTGCAAAAAACCTTAAGTTGGTGTTTCACAGGATAGGGTCAACCATATATTGATACTTAAATCCTTGTGTGATCTTCGTTAGAAAAACTTGAAAGTTCCCAGGTTGTTGGATCTGTGGAAGACAACAATTGAATGGTTAGCTCATGAGTTGGTTTTGAGTATGTAGTATTATTTGGCATTAAAATTACATATCGGATGCAAATTTATGTATCTATAGAAATTACATACAGAGTATGAATTTACATATGTTGTAAGTATAGTATAGCAATGGTAAGTATAGCATATGGAATAGGAATTTATATAAAATTACATACCATGTCGGGATCATATAATTACCAGCGAGCATCTCGTTGTATCATCGCAAGATCAACTTGTAAAATTCAGGAGGGTTAACAAATATGTGAATGAACATACACAGATAGAGGCTTCCAGCTCAAGGCTGCATATGAAATTTTGTCAATTTCTAGTATGTACGGACTTAAGAAAGAAAACCATGTTTCAACTCGACAGCGTGCTGCTGGCATAATATATAATTTTTGAACATTACAAGGTTGAATGCATTCATGACTTTTCTGTCTGTCTGCCTTTTTGCTATAGCGCCTTTGATGATTACCGTATGCCTCTTTTCGCATTTCCCTTTGTGGCGTCGAAATCGAGTTGGTGGATTGGTCAGTGGTTAATGAACTGCTAGTGTATATGTTCAAAAGTAGAAAAAATTGTACACGGATCAGCTCAATTGTTTTTCTTTGGATCTCCATTCATTATAATCTAACCAGCAATAAAAGATTCCCAGGGAATGTATTTACAGTTTTTACTTATCATCCGCTCAATTTGTAGGACCTTTTTACGTAAATGCATATATGTGTTTACAAGCCTGAAAGATGTGTTTCTTGTTGTTTTGCTTTCAATTTCAATTGTGGCTTGGAGTTTTCCGTTCGAGGAATCGGTTCCACCAACGTTTGTGCTATACAACTTGCAGCTATAACAAACTATCAATTTTCCATATTGAACGCTCCAACGTAACGGTGGTTATATAGCGTTTGGCCTCAGAGCATCAGCTGGACCAACAACAGTTGAATCAGCTGCAATTATAAACTGACAACGGTATAATCCATATAATACAAGTAGCAACCAAACATGGAACAAGTCATTAAAAAAATTATGTGACTAATAACTAAGGGAAAAAAAGTGCTTTACACCGGACCTCATGGCTTGATTGCAGGAATGGCAAGCGGTTTAAATGGAACTAATCCGTGAAATAAAGACTGCGAATATTGCCTGCATATTTTTGCAACACTTCACTTTCTCCTATATAACAGCAACAGCGTTAGTATTTTAGCTCGAGTTTCTAAAAATATTTTCTCAAAAAATTACGACAGACAAGAAAATTAAAGCCCAGAATTAAATTCACATGGTATAGCAAAAGTTACGCTCTCGCTTTATTGCTCGTGAAAAATTCTAATTGCAGCATGACAAATCTTGCAAGATACATGAACCAATTGTGGTTGATAACATTTTAAGAAATACAGATAGTTTCAAGCATTTAATCCCATGCAGTTTAAAGTTTTTAACCACTTGCATTCTCTGAAGAAAATACTCTGTAAGTATATCCGGTCTATAGTGTTTTAGTCAATGAATACTTCACAGGGATGGTAGTTAGCAATATTAAGTATAGATTTCACCATATACTTATAGGCGGCAGACTGCAGTTTTAGCAAGCCTCATATAATTATAAGACTGAAATGTTATTATTCCCATATTTTATTATTGCAAACCTAAACATGGATCTATCATTACGAAAGATTCTTTTAGGAATTTCTAACACGTCGATATTTTTTTTATTACGTATTTGAATAACAATAGCATACAATCAGAAGATCTACAGACTCTCATCCTGAGACCTGAGTTGATTCTGTAGTTCCAGTTTATAAGATCGCAATTTTCCACAATACATAATCCACGGCGTAGCAAGACAATAGTCTAGGGCATAATTAAAGTCTGGATTCCACACCTGAATAACACAGGTTAATGGTTGACAAATATTTACTGACTAATGAGATTTAGCCGTGAATGTGATAAACAACTCGTGGAAAACTGATTCCTGGAAAACCAGATTGGAATTAAACACAAGCTTATACGTTGGAGAAACGAGCACATTATATATTTTTTATTTACATTATATTTTTCATTAAAGCTGACAATGAGAAGAGAATCATTTATTGTATACATGTGCTTATATACATATTTTGCATATATTCTGCATGTGCACGAGTATTTATATGTACCTTCAAAGTAAACAATATCTTTTGTACTTGAGGTGTTGTTAAGCGCTTACGCAAAAGCGATTCTTTGGAAAAACGAGTATCTTCATCAGGAGCCTAAACCAGTTTTGGACATTTTGCACCTGTAAGTAATATTTGCTAAAAACCTGGCCAGCGTTTTTGTAACTATGTATTCCTTAACTGCATCTATTTGCGAACTCTTGATTGACGCACACATAAGTATATCCATTTAAAAGCTGTTTGATCAATTTCAAAAAATTTCAGCCATTCGTTCGTAACGTATTATTTGTGGATCTACCATTATTCATACCCTGATGTAGGCACAATAAGCACGCTCCGTTGGCATGCATCCATAATTATTCTATATAATTGTAGCGTAGAATGACTCATTGCTCTATGAGTTATAAATGTGCAGCCCCGTATTCTCATCCGATCGAGTTGTCATAAATTGTAATGGGCTTTGCAATAATTATTGTTAGCCAACAACTTACAAATAGCTTGAAAAATCGTGCTGCCTTATTACAGAAATCCTCGACAACATAAAATAGAGCACCCTTATTATTTTTGCAAAATGATTCTTCAAGAACGATGACAGCAGCCCTTTGTGCTTCAAAATCGTATCAGAGCTCTCATCCCAGTTAAGTGGAAATATGTGTAATAATGACAAAGAAGCGAAACATTTTACGGATTGATTCAGGTAAAATGATCAAGAGCCTAAATGTCAAAATATCTTTAACAGGTCAACTACGAAGAGATAAAGGAAACCAGAACGGTGTAGATTGAGTTGCTTTAGACTTAGAGTAGAAGAAATTTTATCAGGCTACGACGGCCAAGGTTTATAAAGTCATTACAAAAGCATCGGAGTCATTTTGTCATTACATACATAAAAGTTTCGTGAGATAATTGACTTATAACACCAACCTTGACGGGTTTATGTCCAATGTATCATTTTTTGATTGCAGCTCTGATACGGTTATTTGATTCCAATACATTTAGAAATTGTGTTACCAATGGCATTCATTTACACCTAACTATAGTATAATTATTTACCAAACAACAAGTGTGCTATGTATTCTTATTATACATTATTATGGATTCCTAAGGCTCTTATACTTACAGGTGAGGGTTATATACATACCTACAACTTTTAAGTAAGTTTGCTTGGCTTTGCAACTTATTTAGCATTGTTGAACAAACTATTAAAAAATGACAGAGAAAATCAATGCTATATTTCAGATTTGGATAATATGGTCATTCTAACCTTGCGTCTTTGGTAGAGTATATAGAAATACTCCTAAATTGTTCAATATCCACAATGTTGATGTTTATGATAATCACCACAAGGCTACCAAACTTATTGGTAACGCATGATGATTTTAATGATATGAAACCACTAGTGAAGGCAGCAGTTACTGTACAGCTATACACCATGGCCATGTATGTATACCCGTATAGAAATTCGATCTATTCGGGGTAAAGTGGTGACCAAAATTTAAAGTCTTTTAAAAGAACAGCAGGAATTTATTACATACAAAAGTCAAATCGAATGTCAGATGCAAGATTATATTTGATGGGATATTTAGCATTATTTAGCAAGATAATATCACCATTTAGTAATATAATAATATCAAAATTACAGCAAAAAGCACGACCACCTCACTGTCACTACCTATGTATTTTGAGTTGTTAACAATCTTGTTTCAGAAGTTGTTGTCACCTTTTATAGAAATAGAAGCTGTCAAATACCTAGAAACTTGTTTTCGCTTCTCGGCTGCAACACTGTACCCATCTACCTAAGCATTTCGTTGTTCACTGAAGACGAAAGTTCCAATCGCATCTTAAACCATAAAATCAACGTTAGATGTCGGAATTGTAACAGTGAATCGTTTGTTGTTTCCCTTGTTTTGGTTCGAATTGCTCATATAATATTTAATTTAAGCAAAAAAGAAATGGACATAACGTACGAAGGATACGTGTGAATGGTGAGACTAATAATTTATATGCTTCAGCATATTTGGGTGCCGATTATGATTTGTAATCAGGCTTGCACTAATTAAATTGTATCACGACAATCCTTGAAAACGGATATCTTGAGCAGCATCTGCACTTAACTGCTGCAAACTTCACCAGCTGTCAGCTCTGAACTAATTTCAAATTTCCAGCCATGCTTTATGATGCTCGTTAAATTAATCAAATAGCATATTACCTACCTTTTCCTTGTTTTCAAGCTTTACTGTGTAAAAAAAATTAGGGCTGGAGACATGCAAATCCATTGCTTAAGATAATTAACCTGCTTTGCAAAGCGTCTGCATCTACGGAATAACCAATCAATCTTTGTTGAAAAAATATTTTTGGAGGTCAGAAATAATAATCACTTGTTAAGAACCCCATAAAACAGTCATGCAAGTTGATATTTATTCGTCACAAATATTACGCAAAATAAAGAAAATACTGAAAGACATAGCTGAAGAGATAACTGAAGTGAATATAAAGCATGACTATGTAACAAATTGATTACACACTGTCCATAAATTGGAAAATTGGTTTAATACAAAGAATTTAAGTATAGCTACTAGCTACCATAGTACATACATTGCTATGAATACGATCCATATTGAAAGCCAAGAATTTTATGCTTATAATGTCGATTGCAATAATAATTAATTGCAATCGATATCTCCGTGTGCAGATGTAACTACCATTTATGTAACACGCAGTTGATTTTATAATTCGACCTAATTGAGAAACTGGCAGCATCTCTGGATGTGAAGCGCTAATAGAAATTTAATTATTATTTTCACTGAAGTCTGTACACCAGGAAGGTGTCAAATTACCAAAAGATTTCTGTACAAGTGTACTTGTAAGTATTCAGCAGAGATAAATTCATGTGGGGAATCCAATAACTTCTCAATTTATGTTTAACAGAAGCAATGAACTCGATTTACAGGCCTCTTCCAGCTAACTATTTGAATAAAACGATAGATTCCAGGAGAATTCAGTCTCTGAATTCAAATCGACACTTGTAGAGTGGATTTTTTAGTGGGAATCTCTATATGTACGACTAACAATAAGCTATACATATCTAATATACATGTGTGCTAAGTTCGTCCACATCATATTTTAAGTATTCAAGCCACGAAGACACTCACATTGAAGGTATGTATGAACTCAACAGATAGATAGTAAGTTGCATACTCTAAATGGAAACGACGCGAGTGTCGGAGTGGAAACATTGAGATAACAAACTGGCCTTTTCTGGAAGAACGCTAACCTTGGATACCATGCAGGAACAACGAAGAAACCCAAACTTGACCTAATGTAGACTTTTAGTTGTTGCAACAATCCCCAAATTATATTTATCAGCTATATATTTTCATTGTTCTCCTAGCAGTTCCACAAGCCTAAATAAAAGAATATGTTAACACGTCACTGCACACAGTTCAAGGTAATTGTTGAGTCGCAGAAACACAATTGGAGATTGGAGTCTTCCGATCAGCACCATTCGGTAAGAAACCTGATTCGTGTCACACAGGCGGAATAATGAACAACAGCTCTCTGACAATAAAGAGACAACACTTCAATAGCACACATTCAAAGAATTGTAATTTCCTCATTTTTAATCAACGAAGATCTTACATGGAAGAGAATATGTCTACACAAATGTGTGTACCACTATGAGGCACATGAGAAGAGTGAACCCTTTGAAATTCAACTTAGACTTATAGTCATTTGATTTTTTCTTCTTTACCTGTGTGTGCCTTTTCATCTTCCAGAATCTTAGACTTACAGCGGAGAATCTTGACACCTTTCAAGAAAATAGGAAAGTCATTCACTTTACTGCTGCTTCAACAACCAAATCAGTCCTGCTCCAAACTCCGTGTCTCAAGAATATGACATGAATGCATGGACATGTCAACTGTAGTGCTGACTTGGTAGAATATTATGAATATCCAGCACCTTATGAAATCAATCTAAGGAGGAGCACAAAAGCGAATCCGCTTTGCTATATAGAAGCCATTCAAAGCAAATATTCATAAGTTATATGGGTTTATTACATAACATACGAATAAGGACGTTAAAGTGGTTTTCGGGAGAATTGAAAATTTTATCAGTTGTATATATATTTAATCTGTTTAGCCATTGAAGTGTTACACCTTGAACGGAATTCATCGATAATGTTAAAATTGGGGAGTGAAAGAGAATTTCATAGCTGATCATTATGGAATTCAGAAGAAAAAACTGTCGAGCCGTCTCTGAATCTATAATACCTTCGTGATGCTATTAAAGACTCGGAAAATCTGTCATTGACAAAAGGATTTTTCAACATATTTGGATTGAGAGCATTATAGGCGTGATCATAAAGGAATACTCGGTGTCAAGAATATGGATCACCTAAAAGGAGAATGTTATCAAATGTTTACAGCTTCATAACGTGAATATCTGTACTTATATTATGCCGTGTACTATTCATATGTAGAAGGTATGGTGTCTCATCCATTTCCGATATCCTCTGTGATCAGCTCCCTACCACACCATTTTGTCAAAGAAGGCTATAGTAAGTAAGTAGTAGTAAGTAAGTATGTAGTAAGTAAGTATGTAGTAACACACCAGTTACACTTCTTCACACTATACGTATACGAACTAACATTTCACTGATTTATGAACTGGGATTATTGAATCAATTCAATTCAAATGTAAAATCGAGGTTCACGGCTGATTGCCACCTAACCAACTTCCACATAGACATCTCCCACCTGGACAACTGCCACATTACCAACTGCCCCAATTTGGCTAAACCAACTGCCACATTACTAACTGCCACTTTGGACAACTGCCACATTAGTAACTGCCACCTTGGACAACTGCCACTATAGACAACTGCCACATTAGTCACTGCCTCTATAGATAACTGCCA
>JAQGAK010001735.1:0-27420 GCA_034696945.1 Lipothrix lubbocki | reverse complement strand
CGCGTGAGGCATAGTAATTATACTTATCCACTATAATTTGTGGCATACCAGGTGTACCTGATTTGTTTAAAATACACTGTGTCATTCATTATACTTATGTACAAAACTGACATCGTAAGGATTATTCTTTCCTATATATAGAGCTGTTGTGTGGTTCAATTTTAGGAGCGAGCAGAGAAAAATCATTGTATTAATGCAGCAATTTTGTTCATTTGTCCCCTCTCAACTTTTAACTAAGCATTTAGTGCATAAGATACTAGTCAAGTACTTGGGCGAGGAGTAAAATAATGATTGTTCACGTATATACTGATAGTGTATTTATCTCTCATGTCTTCACTCACTGTTGTTGTTCCTGACGCTTGACGTATCTATAGAATCGCTGAGCAGTACTCAGCAGCAGCGGTTTCAATATCGAGACATCGAGAACTGCTGCCTCTAATATATGCTTGCAGATGAATGGGAATGAAGTTTTTCATTATCCGAGTAAATAGTAATTGTCATTATGTGTGTGAGAGTAATATATAAATAGGTTTAGCACTGACAGAGTAATTACTGCAACGTAAGTATCATATTGAGCTGCTGGGGATATGTCTAAAATGTGCCTTATACAGACCGGCCTGTATGTTCGGTAGCGAGAGTTGCACAAGCAGCACATGTATCGCATTTAACCAGCAGGTCAATTAGCATCTGAATAGGTTCTCTAATGCTAATGTTTGTAATGAATGATAAAAGTGTTGCTCTGCGTTTGTTCAAGTATTTTAACTGAGAGTGGTACGTATACCGACGTACATAATCTTTGGGTTTAGTTATTAGTAGATAATGTAGATTTTAGTAAGGCAACGGCAACGCCCTTGTTATATACCATTATTTGCCACAATTTCCGATTGGGAATTAAATCACAGAAATCTTGAAGCTCATACAAAGTAAGGATCTATATCAGATCTCTCTCGTCGGAGTCCGTACAATACTTTCCTTGTCAATATTTGCCTAAATATTAGGTTCATACCGTTGTTTTTCCAGTTACTTCATGAGACATTTCTTTTAACTTTCAGATTTGTGCAGCTCAAAGCTCTTCTAGTCGTTCCCGTCGACAATAAACGACGTTCAAGATGTCCAATTTACCTCGTTTTAGGGATGCCGAAAAGGAATCAGAGTATGGATACGTTCACGCAGTTTCTGGGCCTGGTAAGAACTTTATATATTTTGCTTTAATAAAATACTTTAATAAAATTGTAAGTTGTCTTTAAAGTTTAAGTAAAATGGTTAGGATGTTTAATTGATTTTTAATTTTGTCTTTCCATAGTCGTTACGGCTTCCCAGATGTCTGGATCCGCTATGTACGAGTTGGTTCGTGTCGGTTATGATAACCTGGTAGGAGAGATTATTAGGTTGGAAGGAGATTTAGCCACCATCCAGGTTAGTGGTGTAATGTAGTCATGCTGAGTATTAAGTTGGATTTAGGGATTACTTTTATCTATTTTATTGGATAATTTGGATAGTATACAACAGGTAGATTTTCTAGTTCATTGCCTTGTTGGGGATGTATATTATACAGAGTTACCCTTTTTCCAGGTATATGAGGAAACTTCAGGTGTCACAGTTGGAGACCCCGTCTTGAGAACTGGAAAACCACTCTCAGTTGAGTTAGGTCCAGGAATCATGAGTTCCATTTTTGATGGTATTCAGCGACCGCTTCAAGATATCTGTGAATCTTCTCAAAGCATTTACATTCCAAAGGGAGTAAACGTTCCAGCTTTGTCTCGTACAAAGAAGTGGGATTTCCAGCCTGACAAATCCATTCGGGTACGTTTATCTCGACTTGTGTGTATATATGTAATGTGTGTAAATATGTATAGAGAAATAATGTTACATTTTACGTGTACATTGGTTGATAGGTGGGAAGCCATGTTACTGGTGGTGACGTTTATGGTATGGTAGTGGAAAATCGGTTGGTAAAACACAAAATCTTGGTTCCTCCAAGAGCCAGAGGAACTGTAACTTATATCGCCGCACCCGGTTCATATGGTGTGGAGGACATCATTTTGGAGACAGAATTCGACGGAGATAAGTCTCAGTTTAGCATGCTTCAAGTTTGGCCGGTACGTCAACCTAGACCCGTTACAGAAAAACTCCCGGCTAACCATCCTCTCCTTACAGGACAGCGTGTTCTTGATTCTCTATTCCCGTAAGTTTCATCAATGTAATTAAATAATCATGTACCATAGGTACCGAACATGTATGCCCTAGCCACAATGCTCACATCTTTCTTTGTTGCTCAGGTGTGTCCAAGGAGGTACTACTGCCATTCCAGGTGCGTTCGGTTGTGGGAAAACTGTCATCTCGCAATCCTTATCGAAGTATTCCAATTCAGACGTCATCATTTACGTTGGTTGTGGAGAGCGAGGAAATGAAATGTAAGGCACTGTGATTATCATTCATAACTATTATTAGTAACTCTACATAAATAAAAGTTAACATATTTTCCCCCTATAATTCTTAGGTCTGAAGTACTCCGAGATTTTCCAGAATTGAGCATTGATATTGATGGAACATCTGAGTCAATCATGAGTCGTACAGCTCTTGTGGCCAATACATCTAACATGCCTGTAGCTGCTCGAGAAGCTTCCATTTATACTGGAATTACTCTTTCCGAATATTTCCGTGATATGGGTATGTACCACAATAATGCATTGCTTTAAGTCGTTAGTTTTACACTTTTAGCAAAGTCGATAGACTTATATTTATTGAGGTAATTTCTAAATGTACAATGAATCAATAGGTTACAACGTATCCATGATGGCCGATTCCACCTCTCGATGGGCCGAAGCTTTGAGAGAAATTTCAGGTCGGCTGGCTGAAATGCCTGCTGACAGGTATGAAAGAATTTAAGTTCAGTGTTTTGTTATAATAACAGAGTCGACAATAAATTCACTCATTACTTTTATTACAGCGGTTACCCTGCATACCTGGGTGCTCGATTGGCCTCCTTCTACGAACGTGCTGGACGAGTACGTTGCTTGGGAAATCCCGAAAGGGAAGGTTCTGTATCTATTGTCGGTGCTGTGTCACCTCCTGGTGGAGATTTCTCTGATCCCGTCACATCAGCCACCCTAGGTATTGTACAAGTCTTCTGGGGTTTGGATAAAAAACTCGCTCAACGGAAGCATTTCCCCTCAATCAACTGGCTCATATCTTACAGGTTTGTTGTGCCAAGATAGTACATTAGTGATTTTCGAATGATGATTTTAAAAAATATTTATATTATTTTTATACTTACTAGTAAGTACATGCGAGCTCTGGATGATTACTACGAGAAGAACTTCCCAGAGTTTGTGCCATTGAGAACCCGTGTGAAAGAGATTCTCCAAGAAGAAGAAGATCTGGCTGAAATCGTTCAACTTGTCGGTAAAGCGTCTCTTGCGGAAACTGATAAAATTACCCTTGAAGTAGCTCGTCTCCTTAAAGAAGATTTCTTGCAGCAAAACGGGTACGACAGATACATGTAGAAACTGTTAATGGCTGTAATCCTACTTTAAAATTGTGAAAACATTAATTTCTGATTTGTCACAGATACACTCCTTACGATCGTTATTGCCCATTTTACAAATCCGTGGGAATGTTGAAGAACATGATCGGCTTCTATGAAATGGCAAGACATGCTGTTGAATCCACAGCACAATCTGACAATAAAGTCACATGGGGAACCATTCGTGAGTCTATGGGACAAATCCTTTACCAACTCAGTTCCATGAAATTCAAAGACCCTGCAGAGGGAGAATCAAAATTGAAAGCTGAATTCGACCAACTTTACGAAGATATGCAAACGGCTTTCCGTGCTATTGAAGAATAGGTCCCTTAATAGATGTGTGCACATAAATAAGATGTAATTCGGAAAATGTGAGAAGATTAACTTTTTCTAGATGTAGTCAATGTTGGTGATGAAATCAAAATATACATCATGCCCATCATAAATCTAATAATCGTATTAGGTTTAGTACTTACTGTGAACTTAGCTTTAATTTAGAGTCATTGATTTTTCATTTAAACGTTGTCATTAGGCCTTTGCGAACGATGTCACAATGGTATTTTTTTAGTTACATATTAGTTCACATCAACCGAATCGTGTAACATTCATTCCCAAAGGCCTCATAATTTGATGTTTCCAGCTGTTAAAATTTATTGTCGATGTCTATAAATACTGACGATGTGATCATGAATGTAATATTTGGCACTCAGTGCAATCCTTTAAATGTTACGATAATAACAGATGTCATACCAGCCAGTTGTTCTCTATATTGTTCTTGCTGGCCAATGTTAGTCATTTAGCTGAAACAAAAATAAAAGGTGTATGAACTCAATTCAACCCCGTGGTAAAATCAGTGTCTTTAACAAAGCGTGTATTTTTTATCCTATAGTCCCTCACTCGATTTCTTCAACAGGTTAGGTTACTCTAATATTTACAAGGACCAATTTTTTAATATTTCGGCCATTTACACTACTTATCTTACTCTACTTTTTTAATATATTAATTTCCATGCCAGTATAGTAAATATAGTAGTAGACCGATCAAAAGGATGTCAGGAAGAGGAAATATATAAAAACATTCAGCAACTTTATTTGTGGGATCGAAGAAAGCCACTTGGCAATTTAGTTGCTCAAAATGTTTTATTTAGTATCACATAGTGCAGCTACACCCCGAACCGTCCAATGATCCGGTGGTTTTAAGCTTTTTAGCCAAATCGGAGCAATGAAATTGAGGAGCGTTCTTCCCGGTTTCTTATAAACAGGACACTAAAAGGAAGATACAAATTGAATTGGAAAATCAAATAAATAAACATAGTTCGTTATAATTACTACCTTCAAGGGAAAGTTTACATACGTATAGCATGTTATACGTGTGGTTTTATATTAGTAGTAGTGTACATACCTCATAAAGAGCGCAGTCTTTGGGTTTGATGTTATCTGTTGCATACATGTGAACGACGGGTAATGGAGCAAACAAGACCTTCGGTGTAGACTCTATTAATCGTTGTTGATTCTTGTCCCATGCCGCGCCGTCCAGAAATAGACCGTAGATGTAGACTCCTTCAGGAGGAAAAGCAGCCCCAACCTCCTCCTTGGTCTGTTTCAAAACTTCGTTGTGCATGGCTACCTGATCCAAAGCCCAACCTTTATGTGCCCTCGTTACCTCTTGCTTCATCGCTGTTAAGAAACCTTGAGCGTTGAAGAAGCCCGTCATCCAAAATAAATTTGGTCTACCCTTATTAAGCCATTTAGAAAATTGAATATTCCTTTCTAATAACTCCGTAAACCAGAAACCAATTGACTGGGATTGCCAGGAATAACGCTTCCAGAATCCTGGTACTTTTGCATCATACATGCAATCTAGAGCATCTCGAAGACTCTAATTAAATTATAGAATGTATTAATTATTGTAAAAGATCATTTCAGCTCGTCTAAAAAGCATAAATGAAGGTAGTATCAAGTATGAAGAAATAGCAAAAATGCGGTCCAAACACCACCTGAGTAGTTTACCTCATTCAAAATGATCGTTCCCTCAATAGCTAATCTTAGATCCGTTAAAGTTGCTCTAACAATTTTGAGGACTTTTTGCATCCGGTCAATTTCCTGCCTTAAAAAGATATTCATTGGGGTAATTCCACCAATTTCTTGTATCCTTTCCGTGATTCTGTGAGGAACGTAATTCGGGGGGAGCTTTTCAAGGAGTTGCGTTGCCAGACGGTATACAACAGATTCTCGGGTTTCCCCGCCTCCTGCGGACGCATCTTTGGGCTGGATCGCTAAAATTGTGTCCAACATGTTTTTCGCTTCATTACTCTGGTACCTGAACATGAACGAACAAAATAAATACTTAATAAAATTTAAATAAAATTCAAAGTATCACGTAAATTGTAAGTATTGGAAATGGAATTATGTATATGGAAATCAACGCAAACGGTATTCAGTATTATATGAAATTATTATGTAGACGAAGAAGTAGAGAAAATAACTGACGTAATTCCAGCATTGTTGTGCAATCCGTACACCCCTGGCGTCTCATTAGCGGGCAGATCTTCAATGAACCTCAGGTTCTCTTCCATGGTTCTTAATTTTGGAATTGTATATCCTTCACTTAATTGAAATCCATCTTGCAAGATTCCCTCATTGAACCACAGACGACAGAATGTTAGTAAAAGACGCTTGTCGTAGTCATCGGTCACACGGCCACCATAGTGAACTTCGCCCACCATATACCGAATTGTGATCCAGCTCACTCCACGTTTGGGATCGATGTCATCCAAATGATTTTGGAAGAATTGAACACAAGCAGCCCAATCAGCCCTGATTTATAAAATTATTATTAGAAGAATAACAGAAAACTATTCTCACTTATCAATGTCAAAACTAATAATTAGCTTGTTATTAAATATTAGTAGAGTAATTATTACCAATTAAATTCATAAGGAATATTCCAACCCAACGCTCCGAACTTTCTCCTCTCTTGCACTACTGAATGTAGCCAAGATACTGCATATAGCATAGGTCTCCACTGTGGCGCGTTGGTGTAGTCCAGCGTTTCCGGTGCTAAGGAGGAATAAGTTCTTTTCAGACCAGCTTTGATGCCTTGGGGAGGATCATTTGTAAATTTGATACAAGTCTGTAGGAGTGAGATGGAAAATTTGCAGTGCACTTCCGTGGTCATCCATAAGCGGAAAGAGCTATGAGGGTTCTCAGCCTCCGAGATAGTCAAATTTAATTCGCTCATGAAGGCCAAGCCTAAATGACAATTTTGCAGTAGAACCCATCCACCATCCGCCATGAAGGCAGATAAGAGAGCTCGTGCATGAACCTCCTGCCCTTGTCCCATTGAAATAGCTTTGCAGTGAACATGTGCTCGTCTTGAAAGTGCTTCAATCTGAGATGTTGGATCTGACCCCATGCTTAAGAAACAGCAGAGTGGTGTTTTCGGCTTAGACTCCTGCCACATAGACTCAAAATTTAAAATGACGGGTTGGGCAAATCTCGGTCCAAGGGATGCTGCTACGTACTTCAGCGCCTGGAATATAATTCGGTCCGGACACCAACAACGAATGAGGAGGAGTCTTTGGAACGCATCTAAAGATCTTTCGTAGCCATCTACAATCATATAAAATTAGTTACAATTAATTAATTAAATTCTGGAAATCACTTGATTATTTTACCGCAAATTCTGACTAATAAATTTACGGTGTTTTCTATAGAAGTACCATCGACCATGAAAAAAGCTTAAAATCTGTATAAAGATAGCTAACCAGGTATTGCCTCATCTTCAGGTGCCGCCTTGTCAAACCACGATTTCCAGTATCGTTCATTTTTGTTAATTTGATTACAAATATTGGCGAATTTCGGAATGGCTGTAGATAATTCAACAAGATTCAACCACGTCGCGTCCATAATCCAAGCCGCAGGTTTGGGTTGGACAGCGTTCAAATCCAAAGCGGCTCCTCCTTTGATCAGTGTTTGAAACTCCTTGTGCTTGATGGCATTTTTCTGGAGGTCAATTTTCAGAGCCATAAGAAGTACAAACATGAACTTATGCTGTTCATAGAAACCCCGAACGGAGTACCGAAATACTTCGTGGGTCAAGTACTCAATAATAAACCCAATCCTCTTGAGAGTATGTGGAGTATGTTCGGATCGTTCCATGGAAAGATCGAATATGTCCAGAAACTGATTGAGAGACGTTTGGTACATACAATTAACCATTGCCATGTCACAAATTAAAAAGTATAGGATGGAGCCTCGGGTAGCAATAGGACGGAACTCTTCACGGGCGGCATTGATCTTCTTCTCCGTCTCACCAGCGACATACAATTTCTCTACATATAAGAGAACAACCTTAAATAAAACTATAAATATTTATTTATTACTAATAGAACTTTTCTGTATACTGTCATTTTTCTACCTTTTACATCAATAGCCGTCAATTTAGTCGTATTAAGTACATCCACCAAACTCTCATCATCTAGGAGAGATCCCTGGATGCTGCTCAACTTGAAAAGTAGATTTTCCTCAAGCTCTTGCATCTTCCTTCTGTTACTCGTCACTGCTTCCACCAGAGCAATTCTCTCAGACTCCAACTCTTCTTTCTCCGTCTTGATTACTCTCCCCAACAACTGATCCTCCAGACCTTTCATTGTGACGGTAAAGTCAATTATGGATGTTCTGGCAGATATTTCGGGAGTATACGAAGGGTTCGGAAGTTTTGTTGTCAAAAAGAGTCGGAAGCCTGGAGCAACTTCTATTTCGGAGTCTCCTAATTTCACTTTGAGCAAAGTTCCTGCTTTGATGAAATTCTTATCCAAAACGTTGTCCAAAATTGGATCCAACTCTTCTCCTGCATTATTATCATCGTAGGCATTAAAAATTGAATTTAAGATCCTGTCATTATTATAGCGTGTTTGTAGAAAAGGTAATAATTACCGAGATCCTCTATCATAAGTGGCTTCCCTTCAGATAAACAGGACTCTAATGTATTACGGAAGTATTTGTGACTTTGCGAAGTGACCTATTAAATTGGTAAAAATAAATTATGTAAACAGTAAATATTAAAACAGTAATTAAAAAATTGTATTCTGCAAAACGGGACAAAAGTCCTCACATGTAAGTCATTTTCTTTTTCCATGTTCTTAATCCAATATTTTCCTTGCATTTGCGGATCAATTAATAGAGGATAGCGAGATCCTTTAGTGACAATGATTCCGTTTTGAACTGACAGCTCATCGTTTGGTAGGCCAAAAAGACTCCATTCTCCTATCTTTAAAATTAACAGTGATGATAAATATACACAAAGAATGACACCTTTATTATTTATAGGCTAAATATATTGCAGATTGTTTAATGTCCAGAAAACAATTGAAATGTTAATTAGCTTCATACCACATGAGGTTCAACTAGCATGTTCATTATGTTCAGATCCACGGAGCAAGGAATGCGCCTTTTTTTAATTTCACCTCGCCAAGAGTTCAGGAGCATATTACGGAATTCCGAATTGAATGGACCAGTGTAGCTCAAGAATCCTGTAAGCAGAATGACATCTCCAGTTAGACGAATAATTTGGGATTTGAATCCTTTCGACTGATCCGTCCACCGTTCCCTTTCTCCAGCCAATCCATTGATCAAGTCAGAAGCCAATTGCATTTTCCTTTTCACCCTATTGGCATCGTCAACCAGGATTTGCCTGGAAGTCATGGCTTTGTCGTAGAGTTGTGTGGCTTGATTCAGTTCCGCTTCCTTGGCCCCAAGAGTAGATTGGGCTGCCGATAATTCTTTATTGGCTTTCGCTAACTTCCCTTCCGACTGTGCCAAGTTCATTTTTAAAGGTAGGACGACCTTATTCACAGCAAAATAGGATCCGAGGGCTTTTGTCCATGAGCACAAGCCTGCTACATCACCACAGACTCGCTTGGCGTTGTCATAGTTGTAGTCCTCCATACTAGTGATGGGCTCCATCAACTCTAGTACTTCTCCATTGATGGTATCCAAGGGGAACTCTTTGAGTAATTCAAGGAACTTGATATTGTTCAACATTTTCATAGACTCGCCCCAGGATGGCTTCGGACATTTCTTTTCCGGGTCCACCGTGTAAGGGTCGAGTTTCCTGTAGAAATACGTCAGCACACAGTCCATAATTCGCATGATGAGATGCGGCGGCTTTCCTAGTTTTCTTACTGTGCCAATATCTTGGGCTGTAATGGTTTTCAGAGCTTTTTCAGCTTCGTCCAGAGCCGGTTTAGCCTTTTCCAGTTGTTTTTCTGCTTTACTTTTTTCTGTGGAAATTATTTGTACTAACTCCTCGGCTCTGTCCTTCACCGTCTTCACTTCATCTTTAACCTTCTGGGCGGCTTCTGCTACTACTGTCACCTCGGACAGCACAGCTTCAGCTTGGGCCGACGCCACTGCCAAATTCTTTTCCATGACTTCCAAATCTTTACTTAAACCCGCAATCTGTGAACCCGCATCCAACAGCTTCAACAACCCGGCATCCATCCTTTTGGATAAGTTTTCGAAATACTTTCTTCGATCTCTGTAAATGGACTTATAGCCACCTAAGAAGGAAAGATATGATTTGGGGGTCACGTGGGCTTGCCGCCTGAAGCGCTCAAAGTACTCAACGCATGTTGCTGCCACTTGGTCGTGGATGGTTCCCATGAGGTCGATTAGCTGTGTCTTTGTTTCTCCGGGGCAAACAATGGGGAAAGGGCCAAGGAAATGTTTTGACACAGCAATTAAAGCATCTTTTGGCCATCTTGAAAACCAGTCCAAGGTACAGCCAGAAACAAGTCCGGGGAATTTCAAGGACCTCTGCCGGAATTTTTCGCCAACGGGAGAGAAGCAAAGTACGACGTGAAGGTTCCTTCTCACGCGCTTTACAAAATATTCGTACAAGATGTCCGTTGTAGGCTCCCGTTTGGGGTATTCTTTCTTCATTGGCATAATTAAGTCATTGCAAATTTCATCGATTTCTTCCCTCGTAATTAAATTAGCAACTTCACCAGAGCAAAGTACATTGTTAATGTACTCTAAAAATCCTTCATCCTTTATGTCATTGTCGGAGAACATAAAAGAGACTCCCCGTCCCTTCTGACCAGCTGTTTTAAACATTCCTTTCAAGTCTTCCATCAAATTATTCGTGTTGTAGGAACGGGTGAGAGTTATCTGGAAGTAATCGTATCCTCCCAAGAAGGAGGACAACTTGGTCAGGGACTGTTTCCCAGAGCCTCCTACACCCACCAGCATGGCACTACCTCGGTCGGTTCTGATTATGCGCGTAATCCTCAAAATATGTAACATGGCGTCGCGGAAGAATACCATGTCGAGCTTCGACCCTCGTACTTGTTCGTTGTACTGTTCCATGAACTGATTTAAACGTTCTCGAACCTCGTCAAAACTCACCACTGGCTCGTACACATTGGGATAATCTGGGATTTCATCATCCTCAGCCATCCCTGGCTCCATCATGTCTTCTGGATCCTTCATGAAGTTAACCCAGTGGGGCTCTGGAGGAAGAAGAGCCTCCAGCTCTTCGCCCATTTCATCCAAAACTGTTGTGTGAATATGCTTCTCAAACCAATCTCGATCATCTTGGTTTACGAATCTGTCCGCAATCACCCGAGTGCATTCATGTTTCCACAAGGACATAACTGTCGGCACATCATGGCACTCCTTGTTCCTGACTTTGAGCATCCCTTCCCAAATGCGTGACAAATCCCTGAGATTGAAAACGTAATGGAACTTTGCAGGTGTAGGTAGCATTTTGACTTTCGTTCCTTGCCACAGAACTCTTGTAAGAGGGACTACTCTTGGAATAAATTCAACCACTTCCGCGTCAAACCTAGAGGCACAGAAATAGCCAGAACCGATTACAGAAAAGATTTTATCCATTGATGCTTCCGACGGTAAAGTGCAGTTGAATATTGAGAAGTGACGTTTTAGTCGGTTAGGGATGTCGTTTCTGCCGCCGCCAGGATGAATCATCGCTGGAAATATAAGATAATTAAAAATAAGATAAACAATAAAGATAATTGTAAAACAATAAGTAAAATGTTGCATTCTTTTATCAATGACAATTAATTCTGTAATCAGTAGCTATAATATTTATAGAAAGAAATTAACCGTTATTCAATCAAGTATTACATACCTGCCATTAGTTGTACATCAACAATAAAATTGAACTCGCCAGGCTTGTCCAAAGAATAGACACCTCGCATTTCCACCAACTGACGAACAATTTCATTTGTGACTTGGTCACCCCAGTCGTTAATATCCGGCATATTGATGTCATCAATAAAAATCACCATCTTACGACCTCGGGGAGGTCCGTAGGTAGTTCCCATACGTTTGTCCACCATACTTTCAATAGATCGCTGGGTAGGCAAAGTAATGTAAAGGATAAGTATTACATTACAAATATAAACTGTTTTTTTGCTACAATAATGACATTTACATTTAATATGTATATTGATTTTCAATACATACATTATTATAATAGGTAATCGTTTACCTGAAAGAGATTGGGAGTAGTTGCTGAAGAGAAGTTCAATGTCTTGCTAATTTGCAAATCCGGATTAAATGCCGCCATGTATTTCTTAATCATGCAAGTTTTTGCCGTTCCCTGTTCACCGATGAGCAGGACACCTCGTTCTTGCTTTGCTATCAAACCGATCAGAAAGTTTGTTCTCACATTGTCCACGTTAGGAACCAGGATAGATGCAAATTCCGGAACGGAGTCCGAAGGGAATTCAAACTCTTCCACAAACTTTGACCAATGTTCCCAGTGACCATTACTTCCCACTGTGTATTCAAAAATAGTTTCGCCAAAATTGACCTTTGGCCAGTCGAACTCGCTTTCATGAGTTATAAAGAACTGTTCCAACTTGGCTCGATCACCGATTTCTAACAGCGCACCGGCACTCCACATTAGAGAGAACAAGAAGAAATGTTCTAGATGAGTCTATAAGTAAATAAATAAAATAAATAATGTTCTCTTAGCATTTGATGTTATAATCTACTGATTAATTGAAATCTGATAAGTACATTTGTCATGGACTTGTCTTGTTTGTTTCCTCCAGCAACATCCTTGATAGGTATGAGTCCAACCAGAATATCTGTGGCTTGCTTTATGACCATGCACTCCATGGTGAACATCTTTGGGGACGTGTTGATTTTAATGAAACTCAAAAGGTCCGTAAATATTTTCTCAAATAAAACTCCAAAGAGGTCCGATTCATTCTTGGGTCTCTTAAGCAGCCAACTCTGGAGAATCGGTTGCCATGGAAGGATAGAAGCACTCATGAAGACCATCCCCATTCTGGAGACTGTGGCTGGGGATGCATTGTCAACATTGTCAGGCTCAAATACCAATTTACTGTTGGATGCCATAACAATTCGATCCCCGTTGGCTAATGTCAGAGTCTTGTTGTCGTCAAGGACGGAATTAAGATTTTCGATCCACACCGCATCTACAGGACCGTCCAAAATAATCCACAAATTCTCCGTTTTTTTGATTTTTAGAGCTTTCCTCCAGAGCGTGGAGAAGATTCCGTCAGTCCAGTCATTCGTGGCAACATCCAAGCGACCAAACATTTGAGCTGCAGTGATGGCTTTGGGATTCATTCGAACCTCCTTGTGAGGCATCTCCATCAATGTCAAGGCCTGCATCAGAGTTCGTAAAATGCAAGTTTTGCCAGCTCCAGTGGGTCCGAGGGCCATGAGACCGTGTCGTACGAGGGAAGTTTCATAGAACTGTATGACTTTCAGGTTCCATGGAGGATAATTAATTAGCTTCGCCTTCTCTACTTCCTCCGCTATTGCCGCTAGGAGCTCGTCATGAGTGAGGGACTCCAAATTGACACCAGGGAAGAGATCCTTGAGTAAGGATATGAATAGACCTTCATCTTCATCCGCTAACTTGGACAAGTTCATGTCTCGTAGTACAGACATGATGACAGTTTCTTCGGCATCTTTGGGTCGGGACCGTTTCTGGAACCCAAGGGTACGCAAGACGGATAGAATGTTTCGCAACCCAAAATCGTAGTGAACTTGCTTGCTTAGCTGAAAACAAGTTAATAATTTACATAATTACACTAAATAGTAGGTATGTTTGACTTTGCATCTTCATAAAATATTAAATCTCACCTGTTCCTCGCACAGACGGTACAATATGAAAAACTTCCTTGCTAATACTACGTTTTGAAGGAAACCGCAGGCAGCAAGCTAAACCCAAAAATACGAGAAAAATTGTGTTGAAGAAGTATGGAATACTGGTATAGCTACTTTAATTTCTAATTGAAGAATTTTTTAAATATATTTGTTAATTAATTCATATATTACCTTGACTCGAATAATAGCCATTCGATCGGGAACAATCATAGCAATGCTTCTAAATTGAACCTTCAAGTTCTCCGGTAGTTCTTGTCGGCCAGCATATCCAGGGTTCATTGTGATGATGATACCAACTTCCCTAGACAGTTCAACAGTGTCACCATCGCTGAAAATGAACGATTCTTTATTTTCTCGCCGGGCACTCAGCACCAGATGGATTTGCTGGGCTGCTACAGACAATACAGGAAGCTCAATTCGGTTGAACTGAAAGAAATCATTAAAATAATTTTTAATAAGATAAAATTGTAGAGTAATGTTTCTTAATTTCACTAGCATTAAGATTTCTGTAGATCACTATGATTGCCTTTACATATTTTAACGACCACAAGAACTCACTTCGTCGAAACAGCCCCAAGACCCGGACTGTGCCAGTCCTTTGAAAATTCGACCAAGTCCACGGAAGTCCATTTGATCGGAACAATTGAAGACCACACAATATTTTCCCAGGGCTTTAGCCATATCCTTTGACGTCTCAGTTTTGCCCGTTCCAGCAGGACCCGCAGGAGCTGCCCCCAGGGAGCATCCAACGGCCTGAGCAATGGTAATGTAGCATCTGTCAGTAAGTGGTGTGATGACCAAACGTTCGGTATTACCCAAGGCTTCATTTTGATACTCGAACAAAATGTCCGTAACCTTCACGATACACTTGTCCCGCTCGAAAATAAAATGGAAGCGGCATTGCTTGAGCCACTCAAAATCTGTCACGGACTTGACATTAGCTTTGTACAAATCTTCAAAAATATCCTTTTGATGGACGTGGATGGTGATGAGGGTCTCATACTTTGTACGTTCGTGAGCCGTTAAATTCCGAGTGGTCTGGGCAATAAGAATAGTTAGGATTTCATTAAACTTGTCATTAGTTGTCTTCATAATTTTCTTGTCCCTACGCGCGGCTGTCAGTGCCTTTTCCGCATCTCTCGTCCATAAGAGCTGAAGTCCCAGGAGATCCACTTGGGCAATGTAAGTGGATAGAAAGTCCAGCAAATCAAAGTCCGTGGCGTTTATCGCGTAGGAGGCGTCCCTGATGATGGCGTGCAAATTCTTTCGTTGAGCATCCAACAGGTTTCCTAGCCAAACTTCGACATTCCCTTCCGCCACCACAGGCTCTTCAAAAGGAATTTTTTCACCTTCCTTTGATATGACACCCAACATCTTGTTGTATTCTTTCGGATGCCAATCAATGTCATCCACATTTTCAAAAATTGACAACAAATGCGGCTGGATAGTGTGAGCATCTGAAGCCTGGCCGAGAATTTCCAAAAGTACGGGGTCCGACACGAAGAAGAACCTTGAAATATTCAAATATTAAATTAAAATATTCTTACTCCTCAAATTTTTTCTATTATTTACTACACTTCCTAATTTTATATTTTTTAATTTACGATTAAATTCCATTAGTTTTGAATACAAAGTTATTAAAGAAATTGTATTAAATAAATTCAAAATAAATTGCGGCGGGATTACAAATTAATTACATACCTGGGGAAAATTTTTCGCTTGGATTCTAAATATCCACTCAATGATTTCTGACACAATTCTAATTGTTCGAGTAAATGTGGCAAAAGCTGTCCCATGGTCTCATCTCCAACGCAAGTAGGAATGACCAGAATAATTTCCCTCGCCCTATTCATAATTTTCACCCAAGTCCTATCGATATTTTGGAAACGTTTGGCTTCCAGTGGCATTTGACGAGCAATATCTCCTCCCACAAACACAGCTTCCAAGTAAATCCACAAATTCTGGACTGCCAGCCAGTTCTCCAAAATTTGAGAAGTGTTGCTGAAATCTGTGAGATGAGCTTGAATCTCTTTGCGGTACAAGGTAGAGTACCGGTTATTGAATAAGTAATTGAGTATCATCAACGAGTCTTCCAACTGTGTCATGATTTCACCAGTTTCCTGACCTTTCAGCAGCATTTCTCCCCGGTTCTTGAAATTACTGAAGGATCTGTGGGAAATAATTTTTAAAGTTGTTTAAGTGTACATGATTTTACAAGTGATAAATTAATTGAGGATCCGAATTTGAAATGTTCAGTGAGGAACCCCCGGGAATATTAAGCCCTTAATTAATTAATTAATTAATTAATATTAACTTACAGCTGCACAACACTGAAATCTGATACAATCTGTTTCATTTTAGCTTCAATATCCTTTTCTTTTGTTGCCCCAAGACAAATATCTTCAACTTCGTCTTTGTACTTGAGAAGTGGAGCTTCCATTACATGCTTCAAACTGAAGTTCTCATTCTCGATCTCAAAGTGATGGTTGACAACTTCCCCAATACGTTCCCAATGTCGGTCTTTCATGGATTTGTTGGTCATTAACTCAAGCAAGGGACAAGTCTCATTGAAGTCATCGATCTTCTTCTTTAGTTCTTGGTAGGCTGGCCAATCCTTGAGAGCTTTAGGAAGTCGCCGACATCTGTTTTGGAATTCTGTCAGTTCAGCGTTTATCTTTACGGTATCAAGATCCGACCATTTGATGTCATAATAGCCATTGACAGCCTTCATGACATCATTGAACAGTCCGTAGAGCTTTTGCAGAAGGGCTAACTCCTTAACCAGTTTATTCAGAGCAGGGTAGTTATTTTCTGGAAGTCCGAATAGTTTTTCTCCAGCATTACACATTGAGTACCGCTCGTACAGCTCATCGAATTCATCCTGGAAGGTAACCAAACGGTCGGAGGCATCTTGGGGTGCTAGACCCTCCACCATCGGCCCACTGGCCTCGTATTTCGTCACATATTTCTTCAGGTCATTTTGGAACTTCGCAACTGAATCTGCCAACTTCCTACGATTTGCATCCTGTACACTATTTATCTTCTGTTGAATCTCTTCTGCTCTAACTAACAGCTTATTGTAATTCAGACGTAGTGTATCTGCACGATTAGCCTCTTCTTCGGGCACGCGATAGTCTTTGGAGTTCAGAAAGGACTGTTTACAAATTTACAGATTAATTAACCTAATAATCAAGTCAATTCATTTCTTATCTGTACTGTTTTTGAACCTCAGATTTAGAGTATTTGAATCAGTTTACATGTGTGGTACATGTACTATGATTATTATTTCCTTGTGATCAAACTTACGTAAGCTTCTTCGATCGGTGTTAATAGTCCATCATGCGTTACGAAGTTCTCACGGATTCGTTCTTGTACTGTCATGATAAATCGAATGTCATTCATGTCTTTGATCGGGGTAGAGAGATCCTGTTGACCAAACAATATTTGTTAATATAACTTTCTTTATTGCAATTCAAAATTATTTTTCTTAAATAATTATCATAATTAATCTTAATCTTTATTTAAGCTTAATTAATTTTTTTGTCATTTAAATTACTTGCACAATTTATAATCTTAATTCATTGGAATTAATAATACCTTATTAGCCTCATCAATGAATTTCGCCATCATTAAAGTCTTCATTTTGTACTTCTCGCCCAAAGCCTTGCATAAGGCATTTTTCCAGGCCTTCACTTCAATGAGCAATCCTTGTTTCATTTCTACATGGTTGTGACACAAAAAATTAGTTTCACATACAATAAATTAAAAATAATTTAAAAAAAAAGTTACATAGTAGAGAAAACGAATCCTAAATTAAAGTACTTTGGAGGGAAATTGCTTTACAGTACCTTCTGTATGAACTTGAAGTGGACCCGCACGATGAGTTACAGGGATGTTTTGAATGTCGTCCTCCAGTTCGCCATACCTTCGCCAAATAGCCTGAATTTCAGTGATGACGGGATCACTGTCAATGATTTGTTGAACCTCTTCGTCCCGGTCTTCTTTCCAGAGGTACTGGTAGGCCATGTACTTGTTTATCAAGCTTGTGACTTTCGACTTGGCTTGCATCACCACAGTTTGCATCATCAATACCATCTTACTAATGTCCTTATACTCCATGACAGGCTTGTAACAGTTTTTAAGCTTGGCGTTGACATTCTCCATTTGGATGGATTGACGAACTATCAAATTACATTTTAATTACTTCCAAAAATATTAATTTCTTAGATGCTACTAACTTTAATTCTTTATATAATTTCATAGATTCAAAATTATTATAATTAAATCAGCTATATAAATACCTAGTTGCTCCTGAGCCATCAATCTTTCATATGTCGGAGCTTCTTCCTGCTGTTTAGCCGGATCTTTGTAGTAAGGGTCTTGCGACTGCATGTCAAAAGAGCTTCTACGAGTTTGACCCCAGATCACAACTCTCTTCAGGGATTCTACCACGAGTTGAATCGAGCGGCCCAAAATCATTTGGGCATCTTCCAATCTAAAGAATACATACATTTGAATGAAGGAATTATAACAAAATTATTTTAGCATTTTAAAATCTTTAAAAATGAACTCACGGGGGCTTAATCTGCACAACAGGAATAGCGAGGACCAAATCAGCAGTAAACAGCGGAATCCTATTAACTTGCTTTTCCGGTTGTCGTTTGGAAATTTGTGGCTCCTCCGTCCGCTTGCGAAGAATATCCAGAGAAATTCTTGTAGTTTTTTGCAAAGCCTCCAAGCATTTCTGACTGTAAAATCCGAATACATGACGACATTCTTCATGTATACTTAACAAATCTTCTTTGGCCGAAGGACTCAGGCTGCTGATGATTCCCATCAATCCCATATTGCCCTTTTTCCCCTGCCCTGGCGGTGGAGTAAGAATATTGGGGTTCATCCAGCTAAAAAGTAGCTCATCAGGGATATTCATGTCACAATTTGCTAGTAACATATTAATTAATTCTATGACGGCGGATTCACAAGCCCGGGATTTATATTCCAGATCCTTGGAAACAATCGCTCCGTACTTCCGGATTTTATCCAAATAGTCCAGAACTGGCATAGGTGTTGATTCTGGAATATCCGTCATCATTGTATGGGAAATGTCATATAGAATTTGGTTAATCCGGAGTGAAATGATTTCATTAATCTTGGCCACCGTTGCTTCTAGTTCCTTCAAGTGTGAGTCAATATATTCGAAGTACTCGTTGGTCTTGAGGGATGTCCAGTTGATTGTTGAGACTCCTGGCATGAATGCTTTCTCCACTTTTTTCACCATCGTCCTCACCAGAACCATCAAGTCCGGAGGGATCTTTGTTTTGGTAAGGAGGAACCGCTCTAATAAAGTTTTGATCTCTTCGTATGTTTGCATGAGCTTCGCCTGTCGGAAGTACACGATCTGTGCTACGTCGGGTATCTCTAAATCCATCTTCCGAATTATTTCCGTCTCCTCAATCAGTTGCTTGAAGAAAGGATCATAGTTGAGAACTAATTCCTGACGAATTGTCCCTCGCAGAGTCAGGATCGGAGCTTCCAGAGCATCATAAACTGAATTGGCTTGCTTCACCCAGGCGTCATGGAAGAGGATTTCGTAAAATACCAATTTCTTGGCTAAGCTATTGTAGTTCTTGATGGTCGGTTTGGCTTCATCGCGTTTGAGAATACTTGTGTTCTTCTCGAAGAAGGACATTCCACGTTCCAAACGTCTTGAAAACAAATATTATTTATTTATTTATTTATTTAATAATTCATTTAAATTTATTTATAATTATTTACATCCCATTAATATTGTATTAATAATAATAACTAAATGTTTACATACTTGTACAAGTGTGTGGCCCAGGCAAGTTTCCCAGCAAAGGGGGGAAAGCCCCTAGGAGTTGGGGTATCATTCTTTTCCGCATCATAAACTCCCTTTAACATGTCAATCTCATTGTGGTAAAACTGAAACAAGTACACTTGTTTGGCTTCGATGTCTAAACAACGATTTCTTAAATTTGCAAAACGTTGGAGCAATATGAGACCATGAAGAGCCGTGGGACAATTTTCAATGGACTTGTCCATAAAGGCTTCAAGAGCTTTCTGAATGTCATCGACAGAAGCTCTAATCGACACATAGTCATTGTCAAAATCCTCCTCCCGAAATTCTAAGGGATCATAAGTTTTCTTCAGGATGTTCTTCTGGAGATTATTTAATCTGGAGGAAATCACATCTATTCCATCAATATGAGATTCGTGGACGAAGGAGTACATATCGAAAATTTCTAGGATTTGTATGATCTGAAAAACCATGTATACATTTATTAATTAAAAATTCGTGATGGTTATTAAATTCACGAGTATACAGTAATTTATTAAATATCTATCTACCTTTTTCAGACGCTCGCAGAACTTCTCAAAACGTCCGAATATGTGATTCTTGGAGAAATTAAAAACCTTGCCGTCTGGATTATCTTCCAATTCTATTCGTGTACTTTCATATGTCCCGTAGTATGTGTTGAATAGCTGAATGCAATCCTAATAGTAATAATTTTAATATTAAAAAATTATTTAAGCCATTATTATATATGTTTTTAGATTTTAAAGACATACTTTGTTTAAGTTTTAAGTATTTTTAGATAATTTTTAGATGGTTTTAAATTATAATTTTCAATTACCTTCAACTTCCCCACCATAATCCGTTTATCCTGACTCCACACAGTATCTTTCCCAGCATTAGTTAGATACATTTTACAGGCTGAGATCATTTGGTTACTTATCTAAAGAAAGCAATGGGGTCAATATTAGAAAATGTCTTAACAGAAATCATTAGTTGGAATATTTTAATTACTTATATATTATAGTTCATACCTTAATCATAAGCGCAGTAACTTTTTCACAGGAATTGTAATATCTGGAAGTTGTGTGAATTGTTCGAATTGTGTACATCATGCTGGCAATATGCTCAATCATGCTCGGAGGATCACATTGGTACAGGGGCTGACAGAATTTCTCCAAGGCATACATATATCGGACATTGTCTTTTGCTTCGTGGTATTCATCTGTGACCCGGGAATCAACATCTTTCCAGCGCTATAATTTTTTTTTACAAAAGTTACTTTAAGTACTTGAAGTACGCGGGGCAACTTAAATACAGTCCGAATAATTTAGCAGATCATTTCGTACCCTGAGGACTTTAGATTTGGAATGGACTAGGACTTGAATGAAATTGATGAACTTCCACTCTTGGACTTGTTGGATGATGTAACACATTTTAGCAACCAGGTTCCTCCTGTATAGGAATCACAAGAATAATAATTAAAATTAGTAATAAATAATGAATTAAAATGCTTCTCGTCATTACATTCTAAAGATTATTATTTCATTGAAAATCATTGTATATACCAATATGCCAGCTCCGCGAGAGGTCCCATAACATCCGTTTCCTTCCTCATTTGCTTTGATAAAGCCAGAACTCTCTCAATGTTCTTACACCAACTAATAACAACTTGCTCCACTTTCGCCACAATGGCTGGGTTCTTCGAGGCTTGGATCGTTGCCTCCGGCGTTTTTAAATACGTTTCGTAGACCTCGTCCACGTTTGAAACTTGTCTTAAATCCAGTCGACTCTGGATATCATTGAAGGAATCTGAGCACAATATTTTTATTATTCCCACTATACCAGATTTTAATATTCCAGTCTTTAAAATATTTATACTTATCGCTAAAAATTTATATATAATAAAATTAATTCAATTAATTTTTTTTAAATGTAACACATTTAAAAAGTGATATAATTTTTATTAAAATAAATAAATGTACAAAATATTAAAATAAATAAATGTAAAAAATATTAAAATAAATAAATGTAAAAAATATTAAAATAAAAATGTAAAAAATATTAAAATAAAAATGTAAAAATATATTTAAAAAATTAGCAAAACAACTTTATTTTTTAATTTAAAAAATTTAAAACCTATGTAAGTATGCTTATATGTTTCTTGTACACTTAAACTAGTGCTGTAATACTTTTGGAAAAAGACATGTTTATTTTGGACTGAACATACCTCGAAGAAACTCTCCATAATGCTCAATGGAAGTAATAAATTTATGTCGGATCCGAGCGGCCAACTCCGCGTCTGGGATATTCATCCAGGAGGTACTAACTTGTAAACTTTTGAGGAACACGGTATTTAACATGTCATTAACGCTTTCCAAAACTACACCGGCTTCATTTGGATCCCGTACATCCAGCTGCCCGAAATATATTTCGTCCTGAATGCCCTTGGCTGAAACTTTATTATTATTGTTGAGTCGAATGAAGAACATGACGATGCCACGAATAGGTACGTCAGCCCCATTTGAAACCATAATTCTCTTGATTTTTTCCTTCTTCGCCCCAGGAACTATTGGTCTACCAGATTCTATTCAGTTAATATATGCGAAATAGGCTAATTAGTAGGTTTTACTAGACTAAAACTTATAAAAAAAAGTAATTTAGATATTTAAAAAAAATAAACTGAACTGATTAAGCACTAACCTGGCCCAGGTGGATCACTTATTTGATAGTAGAAAAATACGGACTTGGAACCTTTCTTGTCCAAAAATGAATCCATTAGAGATACGTAAGTTTGGGAGTCTATCACAAATTCTTCGACTTCTTTAGGTTTTAAGTCAACTGTGGTAAAAGCAAAATCAATTTGAATGTCGATAATGAAACACCAAGCAATAATTAATTTATTAATTAGCTAATAATTTTAGAGGATGTTTTGACGTCAATAAGGACTCACGGTGCTGGGCTATATACTCAATCATATAAACGTGCTGCATTTCCAAGGACGCTCGTCGATTCTCCCGATCTTGCTTGTACTTGGCCATTTTGGCTTTGTTCTGCTCGGCTATCATATGAGGCACGGTGGACGGTTTTACCTTTTTCCCCGGTTCGAGATCCATCCGACTCGGTTTGGATGACTCGCTGATTTCGCTAGGCCGACTGCTTATTCCGAAATCACCCTCCTTAATAGGTCATTTACGTTAAGTAAAAATAATTTAATTAAAAAACCATACTTAAAAATGAATGAAATTACGTTAATTAAATTTGTATTGACGATTAACATATACCTATAACAATGGCATTTTGTAACCTTATACTATTGGAGGTAATTAAATAATAATAATTCATATCAGTAGCAGATTGTTGAAATTATTTCTAAATTAATATTTAATTAATTTAATTATTTGTAGCGCAAAATTTCTGATATTATTGCTAAATAAATGTATAAAAAATGTATTTAATAAATTACCTCGTCGTCGTCACCATCTACAAGTGTGGATCTTCGTGATTCTTTCTTTTTGGAACTTTTTCTCCGTCTTGTAGACGGGGGCTGTCGCCGACCTCCTCTTGAACCTTGAGCTCTATCATCCGTCCCCTCACCCTCACCGTCGTCCATACTTTTGGCAGATGCACGTTCTTCCGGCGGTGGTGCCTCACTCTCTGCATTGGAAGGTCTCTGGGAATGGGGAGACGGGCCTGTTTCATCTGGTGGTGGTGCCGCTGAGGGTTCGGATTCTGAAACACGTTCGGGTGGAGGCTCTGGTTCTGGCTCTGGTTCCAGTTCTGGGTCATGTTCTGCTGCCTCAGATATGGGTTCTGATATTGGCTCAGATTCTGGAGCAGGCTCAAGGACAGCCTCTGGTTCCGCTTCAGGTTGTTCTTCATCCCCCAGACCATTTTGTTGATCTTCATCCGACATGTTAATAACACTTTACTGGGTTTGGGGTTTCTTACTCTAATGTGTATTTTTTTAATTGAGATTTTTTTTTATTCTGGAGTTGTATAATAATTATACTGAACGGACAAAGTTGAAGCGCATAACATATACGATGGTACTGTGTTATTGAACGTGGTGTTCATCTAAATTAAATGTTGAATTACCAACACTTTCGGAGTTCAAAATTCACATGATGTTTTATAAGTTAGTATAAGTATAACTTTTATTTTTTCGACCTCATTATATTACAATGCTCAATATCAATAATACTTTATGTATTCGGGACTGATACTGAGGATATGAGGAAGGGAGACGGTTAATTACTTAAAACTTTGTTTTTAAAAGTTTTAGACTATTGCAATAATTATTGCAGCATCGCTAAAATGCTAAACTTTAATAATATTGAATTAAATACGTATGCTGTATGCATATGACACAATGACACATACCAAGTCCCAACCCAAATCCCATTACCAGTTAATTAACACGGATCGGATTCGGATCTCGCAAAAATGCTTAATGAAGCGATTATTAATGCCAATTAAGTAAGAAATTCAGTTGTTTTTGAACTGACATTATTTTACTAAATTTACTACAACTGTTGATACTTCTTGATCTGTATGATCTTCATCAAGCTTCACTCGCCAAGGTAACCTTATTAAAATTTGGAAAACACATTATATGGTAACAACGAAATAAAAAAATATTATGTACATACATAGATTCGACATAGGTCTTATTAGCTGAATCTAAATAAAATCAATTAATACTAACACCCTCCCCCCGATGATTGCCACCCACAACTGTGCCATTCTCTGTACATGATGATGATTACCCAAATTGTTATTATAGATGTTTTTTTCAAAATTCTGTTGCGTTGATGCTGCATAGTTGCAATAATAAATTGCGCTTCCTTCTACCTGGGGTTTTATTCAATGTTACTATGTATTATGCTCCTTGTACTAAAAATATTTTGGGAACAAAACGATATTGCGAATTGCGATTGCGAGCATCCAGAAACCCATTGTGCTTATTATCAGAAGGATGCAAACGGGATGGTGTGGTAAAGACGCTGGATTGCTGCCATAACAGATTTATGTGTAAATAGAGATGGTGGTATAGATTTTGTTCTTGCAGATTGCAGCACGGGCTTGTGCAATGCATCCGTCAGCGGGCAGATCCAGCAAAACAACTTACTGTAACGAACAACCAAGTCTCATGCGATTTTAATAACTTAATTTATTTAATTTAAATTAATTTTTAATGATAAACCTCGTCACTACGCTTTATGTCTGCATCAACTACTACGACGGAGTTAATTATCTGGTTTAATACACTGGAGATAATTATTATTAAATTAACCTTATTTGCGTAAACATGAAACCAGAAAAATAAATATCGTGACAGGGCATGTGTGAACCGTTTAGTCATTTTTATTGAGTTTTTTTAGGTTAAGGAAAGCAGAGCTCGACTGCAAATCGATGTAATGTCATAAATTATGACTCATAATATGCAATCTTTTACAACTCGTTAACCCCCGTAGAATTTGAATAATATGAAAAAAAAATAAACAACATTTGCCTGATGCTAGATGCTACATGTCATTACATTACATATTCGGGTTCAGTACACAGACAACGAGAAACCCGTTGCTAACTACATATTTGGAAAAAATCTACCGTTCATTAAAATTGGGGGGAATTTGTAGACCATGACTGTTCGATTTCCCTAAAAATTTGCGTTCTAATAATTTTTATCACCTATGTATCATTACTGCAATCTCTAAAAAGTCTAACCGTACGACATTCATGGAATTAAGGGACATCGGGAACCAAACATTGGAATGTGTATTACACAATATGTATATCATTGAGGGTTCATGGCAAATTGTCTTTCAGCGTTTTTATGCGTTGCTTGTAAGGTCATTTGTTTGGCATGAAGAATTTTAAACACGAAAAAGAAAACTTTATAAAAATGTAGAGTTCAATATTGTGGCAAAAATTCCTAAACTCTTCTCAAGAGAGGTGTTGGTGTTGAACTTGTTGTGGGTTTGGGTATATTGCCATTTAGTAAACAACAAGTTGTTGTATTTTATTTTTCAAAATTATTTTTCAAAATTGCAAAAATATTTCAGTCGAAAGTTAACCATTTAACAGCAAACATAAGGGTAAGAGAAGAGACTATTGCTTGTGCAAAACTGTAGCTTATGCAGCCCGGAAGTGACAAGAACAAACAAACGCCACAGTAAGGTTCCTCTCACAGTAATATCCTCTCAGATTTAAAATCCATGGACTCGAACCCCGGTAAAAAGCGCCCATCAAAAGAGAATTTGCCGAATGCTGAATTAGGAGGAAATAATGTCCCGACGAATGCTGAATCAGGTGAAAATAATGTCCGGCCGAATGCTCAATTAGGAGAAACTAATGTCCCAAGTGCAGACATAATCCCAACGAACGATCGTCCGAATGAAAATACTCACCCACCAACAAACTATGACTTGGTCCTCGTCGGTGAATCAGGTAACGACCTCGATGAAGGAGTATTTCTAATTCCCACTTCGTCCGATTTAAAAGGCACAGATTCGGATGAAAAAAATGACGAATCTGGGAAAAGTGAATCGGATAGAAATGAATCAGCGGATGAAGGCCTGTCTGACGCTGCCAGCAACAGTTCATCGGGGTCCCATTCTAAATCCAAGAAGTCTAACAGGTGTAAAGTTTGTCGGAAGAAAGTTGGACTAACAGGTATTTTGTTTATGCAGTGAATTTTAATTTATTTCATAATTTATTATTTTATATTTTACTATATTTTTAATTTTTATATTATATTTTCTTATCTATTTTTCCCGTATGTACATAGTTTCTAAATTGCGACAACATTGTACATAAAAAGATTGCATTCGGGATGGCTAATGTTATTGTTATTATTCCAGGCTTTGTTTGCCGCTGTGGAGGTTTGTTTTGTTCCTTGCACCGCTACAGTGATAAGCACGATTGTACATTTAATTACCGGGAAATGGGCGCTGAAGAAATTCGGAAAAATAACCCCGTTGTTTTAGGAGAAAAGATTCATAAGATTTGATGTAATAATTAATAATATCGCCATATTTTTACATTTACGCCCATACTTCTTGATAACATATTGATTCTTTCCGCATCGTACTTTCGTTCAATAAACTTCGCCGCCATGTTTTACTATTACTTTACGTATGCTGCAGCAACTTCCTTGAACTTTGTAACACAATCTTATCTCTACCTTAATTATGTATTACAAAACATACACACAAGTATTATTTTAATAATATTTTAAATAATTTATTATATATTTCATACTTCATAATATCCCAAATAATATTATATTATTTTTAATATTATTTACACTTTTTAATCTCTTTCATGGAAAATTCTCTTTGCATGAAAACCACTGCAAACCGGAAATATAATACATAATAATAATTAGCATTAATTATATAAAGATTTCGCATTTAATAACAAGTGCTCCAATGATTTTCCAGGGTTTTGACTGTAGGTTTGTGTAAAAGCGTAAAAATCTTTGTGCTTTGTTATCGTGCGCGCGAAGGTGCGCACGGCGAATTTGTAAACCTACATTTTCCTAAAACTTTGTTTTTCGCGAAGTTTACCACTTGCGGCACTTGCTTTTAACTTACGAGCGCAGAGACAGAGGGAAAAGTCAGCCGTCTGATTTCAGTTCCATCGTTCCATGTTTGATTTGATTTTCATATAATTAACAATTTAAAAACAACATTTTAAAACCGATTCAAGTTAATTATACTCATATTTACTCACACTCGTCCTAACCCCCTAAGTCCTAACCCTAACTGTCTTTTTTTAATTCACTTTAAAGTACAGCATCAATATGGTATTGGTAAAACATTGATTTTAATATTGTAAAACATTAGTGAATTGCGTACTGTGTCGTAAGGCAAATACCATAGCGGTATCAGTGAAAT
>JAQGAK010001734.1:0-27421 GCA_034696945.1 Lipothrix lubbocki | reverse complement strand
ATTCATGGTGGGCTCATTCAAGTTACTTGAAAGAGAATCTACTCCAATATTTCTCCATTTTGTTGTCAGCCATATTGTAAGTTTGCTGGTGTCCTTTGGTTATCGATATTAGTTACGAGCTATTTTTAGTACGTATGTATATTTGTTTTTCTTATCAAATTGGTCCAATAATTTTAAAAAATGATAACACAAGCAGAATTATCGCGTAATAACTGTTCATATTGATATATGTAATTACCTATACGTAATGATGCAATTATGAATACTATATTGATTTTATTTATTTGTTCTTGGGCCATTTGTTTAGTCACTTTATGAACGACTGTTCGTTGACACATGCGCTGAGTAAATAACGTGCAAAAACTTTTTCAAAGATCAAACCTATCAATAGCGTCAGAACTGAGTAATTACCTCGATTATAATTGTCGGTGTGCAAGTGCAAAAATTTAGGAAGTGTACTCACAAAAACGAAAGATCTACAAAACATACGAGCATTCATATAAGCTACAGTTACAAAATCACAACTTACACACTGCACACAAAAATTGCCAAATCGGTGTTAAATTAGGCTGCCAGTTAATGATCTATCGTTAACAATTTAAAAACTAAAAACCCGTCAGTCCAGCCAAATTGTTAACTATTAGGTCAATTTTGAACGCAAATCCATTGACCTTATACTCAAAATGAAGGAAATAACGTGTAAAACCCAAACAGCGCATCCGTTACGTCAAAATCACAATCTAGAAAGAATTGGTATTGTGTGGATCAGATTTTTCCCATGTTTCCCTAAATTGAACGTAGCACGTGTTCTAAGCTGTCATGCGCTGTTTTGCTATGAACAGTTTAAACAGCTGGCCCTAAAACGCGCATTTCCATTGTCTACATGTACGCTTTAGACCGCTGTATCTCCGAAACAACAAAAAAGTAGGAAATAATCAAAAGCGGGTTTTCACACATGGCATGTCTAGTAACTATGGAAAAAAATCATCTATCTCGCGACTTACCTGATTCGAAAGGTTTCCTCGTCAGTAATGTCTAGGTTTTAAACTTTTAAATGATAAAATAAATATAAATAGTTTATTTAGCACTGCAAGGACATGCGGCAGAAAGTGGAATATTATCTCTTTCGTTTTCATGCATGACCGAAAAATTTTCCGACAGCTGCAGTATTTTGCTGCCTTGTATCCGCTATGCTGTATAGCTGATTGCAACGGCAATACTTTGTCGGTTTTGCATCCCAATAATAATAATTATTTAATATAATTTACATCGGCAGTTATATACATACATCAATAACGATTCCGGGAACGTTTTGCAGTTTTTCTAATCTCATCGACTCACTCGCATTCATACTGTAATTCATCCAATATTAATAATGCATCCCTTCAACCCAACAGACAACCCTGAAGGTCCCTAGAAAGACCCGCGAAAGTACAAAATTGTATCCTTAAAGTACGCAATTGTTAAATTTGCATTACGGCCTATCTGCATAAAATAGGGAACTAGTCAGTAAATAAGGAATTAAAATTACAAATTAAACTTTTATTCCAACCTAAAAACTTTAAGTAAGCATCAAGCTTGTCACATTTTTCCTAGTTCCATTGAAGTAGATTTGAGGGGGAGTTGAGAGATATTATTGTTCGCTCGAAAGTGTACATGCGATTTTGTTATTGAAAAAATATTTGTCTTGGGGTGATGACAATATAAAATGTGATTACGCGTGTTAGAATTACAATGTTTCTAAATTTTTATTATAAATGAATTTTAAAATATTTTTATTACATTAATTAATTAACTATTTATTATCTAAGTGTAAGCTGCAACGTATAACAGCACTCTTTCAAATGAAATTCATACACATTCATCAATTTATAAGTACAGCAAAACATTATATTTTAATTATTAAAATATACTTTGTAATTTTACAAAGTATTAGTTTATTCTAAAAATAATTATAAACTTTGAAGGTAAGGAAAACGAAATTTCTAATAATTAGAATTTCCCCTCTACTTGTGCCGAATATGAAATAATCATTCGCCCTATTATAAATAAATTACCTTTAAGTTACAACTCCAAACATAGATTCTGTTTTGCTTTATACATACATACCTGCTTTTGTACTTAATTTATTAAGTAATTAATATGTCTACTTAAACTTTTAATGGTTTAAAAAATTTGTAGCGTTCCCTTTAATGCGACTGTAGTAATTAGGGAAATCTCTTTCGTGTATTGTCGATTTTCAGATTCCCGATCGTTGGTATGTCTAATCGTAAGTATTTCTGTCTGACTTTAGATGTGGCAGAATGCTGGAGCTTACCCGGAATTGGGGCTGATGAAGAAGCGATTGCCTTATAATCTTTGTCCAAGTCCAAGGTTCCGGCGTTTAGAGTGTTTCAATTTGTATATGGGTATGTTGTCTTAAATCTGATGTTTTCAATATCAATGCTGATGAAGTCTTCTTTTTACAAATTGGTTTTAATCCTTTCTTCCTTATTTCATTCAGATTCCACAGGGAATATTTCAGAACTGTAGGCTTGAAAAACGAAAACCGTGGGTTGAATTCACATTGCTAGACTCCACGTGTGTAATGTCCAAGAATCGGTGTCAGTCTTACGTGCTGTCGTCGTTCACGGGTAAATTATTGCTGCTGATACGTAAAACTTGTTTTTTGGAAGCTAATCCACTATTGTTCGGATATTTCTTCAACTAATTTTTTTTTAATTTCCCAGTCAGGGTTCCCAGATTTCAATGCCGCTGGGTACGTCGCACGGAGTTGTTGATGGTGATTCCCATGATAAAGGGATTTATTATTCCAGTCCTCGTATAATTAAATGTCAATTAGTACTGTGATAATAAACTGTGAATCCGTTAAAAAGATGTGAATCTGTTGTATACACGTTAAGTTTCTTCTTCTTGCTCGAATTCCAAGGAATTTTTGTTGAATATTTGGGATTCCTTTTCTTTAATACGGGCATCCCGTATAAATATTTTTATTATTGCATTTAATATTATATATGTATATAATAATTATACAATATATAATATTATAATAATTTATATATAATAATTTGTCTTTGTTATTATTATTAATTTAATATTTTGGCCATATTTTCTTTCCTAAATTTAAACAACTATATTCAATGTGTTGACGATTAAAAATTACGCACTTTCAGCGCTTCAACTACTGCGAAAGCGGGGAGGAAAAGACGCTGAAAAGTGCGCTGTGAGCGCTTAAATACCCCGTGGGTGAGGCTTCAAGAGGGGTCGCTCCTCATGGTCAATCCTGAGTATTGGCGGGTTCTTTGGGGGTCTTGGACATCGTTGGTTATTTTGTAATATCTTGCCGCCCAGATTTTAGGTACTTTAGGAGGAGCGATTGCTGTGGATGCATCACCCCGGAAATTTCCGCGAAGTGTCGCGTGCAAAAAGAATGTTCTCGAAGAATTAAGCGCGACGCACTTTGAGGTCAAGCACGCACTATTACGCACTTCCTTATTCCTCTTCACGACGCGTGTCTGCGTTCCGTATGTGTTCAATTATTTGTATGCGTATGTACTAGTTATATACGTTTATTAAATGCATAAATTACATATCGGTTATGTTTATATAATATTGGGCATAGCGTATAAATTACATAGGTATGTACATACCTATGTATAATATTACATTTGTATGATTTTTATTTTTATTTATTTTTAATTCTTTAAACATTTTATTATTATTATTTTATATGTATATAGCTACTTGAGCTGAAGTGTGGACTATCTCCATTGTTCTTAAATGCATGATGGGTTATCCACTATCATTTTAAGTGCAAGATAAGTTAATTCTAACAATCCCAACGACGTTTATATGAAACACAATTATTAATTTGAAATGCTTTGGGAAAAAATTCTAGATTTCAATGCTTTTTTTATGGGTTTACCAACTTTGCAGCAAAATGATGATGGGTAACTCATGTTGCATTTAAGAAGATTGGAGATATCTCACCTTGCACCAAAAGGAGTGATGTGTGCTCTAGTGCTCCACTCTGTGTAGTGCCTGCTATATTTGATACGAAGGAAGATGAGAGAGAAGAGATGTCGTATCTCCAATCCAAGCCAAGTCGGTTCTTCCTCACTCCTCGTCGACTTCCAACGTGAACTTCCAGAATCATATATGTACTTTCATCTTTCTTCCTCCTAAATTTTTTACATCTACACACACTTCCAACACTGTCTCTATACCTCCACAATGAAGAGACCTACTGTTGTTAGTTGTTGTTACACGCGCTGTTCAGCTTTGATTATTTCACTGCACGAGTCTGCAAATTCAGGATCTGTTTCACTGGCTCACTTTGTAAACGCGTGTATAATATCTTACCTCCAATCATTCACATAATACTTATTTATTGTCGGATTGTGGGTGTTCAATGATAAATACGTAAATTCTGTCTATTAAAAAAATAGAAAATAAATTCAATTCAACAAATTTATTATGACGCATTATTTAACACGGGATCTCACTGGAACTTTAATTTAGTATGCTCCAGATTTGATGTTTTTGACATGGCCAACAAAAATATATATAATTATACAAATATTGTCATTTAAATTTTTAAAATCGTATTCACGCTGCGATGTTTGGAAGAATTTGTTTTTGTATTTAAGTATTTTCTATTACATTTTGTCGGATTTGGACAAAGCAATTTGGTCCATACGTGTATAATGTAACAATAATATTCTTTGTTACTGATCAGCTAGCTTCTCCTCTAGCTTCACACAATTGATGAGAAGTGACTAATGTTTGTGTCTGTGTACTTTACTATTCTGATTTAAAATTACAACTGCATACCTGGAACAGATTTCCGAGTTGGTTTTATACCGATGAGTGCATTATGCATTTAGCATATTGACACAGTTTCCAGGCTGAAGTCAAGGATTTTAGATTTTGACTGTCAGCTAAGGTTGGAATTGATGGAAACTGCAGTATTGCATTTTCCTCTTACATTTTTATTGTTTAACAAAGTTGGTTCTTATTTCTTGCTATTTTCTCTCCTTGAGGAAGAATGGAGTGTTGGAGTCACTTGAATCTGTCCTTGGTTTTTTGTACGCATTCCTGATTCTGGCTTACAAGTTGTATTCCTATTGCCTGTACTTTATTAAGTTCATTTTTACTCAATTAATATTTTTTACCATCACCTTTTATAATTTCAAGCCGGACTTTCCTCATCTTGTCCTCTGGCTTGAACTACTACGTTAAGTATGTGTGTAACTAGTACGACACCTTCAAGAATCCAAAATGATCAAATATTGAAATATAATGTATTACATGTAATTATGACGTCAATGTAAATTAATATAAATACTGTATGAAATTCAATGTAGAATTAAGGATTACATTATTCTGACTCTGACACCCGTCAAAGAAATAAGTAATTCTTCCCTGAATAAATGCTCCCCGTAATTTGGCATTCCGCCAAATACTTGTCTATTACCTGTCCTTCCTTGATCATTCCGACCTAGCTCATACCCCTAGCTAAACCACCCTAGGTCAAATTGTAAAGGAGATTCCAGAAATATTCCACCGTCACCAATGTGAATTTAAGGGATGAATGCTAAATGTTCAAAACTTTCACTGGGAACACTAACTTCCCAAAGAGCGTCCATATTTCTCCGTTCGTACGTCAAATCTTTCCAAAGTCGGAGAATTCTTTTTATCGCCCCCAATATAGCATAAATACAGTTGCATGATACGACGGCAGCTGTATTAAAAAAGTAAATAAATAATAATTAAAAATATTAAATATGATTTAATGTTATATTTTATATGGATTAAATTCAACAATTATGGCAACAATGTCCTTTTACTCGCAATCCAATGCAAACCTAACCTCAAGCGTAACGGAACCTATTTGCCATAAAGAATCTTTGAACGGTTTAGTAATAATTATATACAGTGCTATATCCCATGTATGTGTGATTATTTACACACAAAAGTTCATTTCTAATCATAGGCTCTCCATTTATCTTTCTAGCAGTCGGTCAAAGTATCGTTTTCAATCTCATTGGTACAAAACCACTGTGACATTGCAATCTCCAGTTTTATATTTTAATGGAAAAATTGCTCAATAGAATTTAAATTCTCCTATAAAAGTGATATACTGCAATTTGCAGTCGCATTGACATAGGATCTACAAATTAAAAAAATAAGTATAAAGTTATAGATACTGATACGATTTTAGTTTCTTATTTAAATCCTGATAAGCATAATTAATATATGCCAAATTGTTCAACCAATTTTATTGAGTTTAAAAAACAACTACGCTTAAATTCTACCTCCAAATTCATTTGCGTTAGATGTTGTGTTGCTTCACTAGTTGCGTCTTTGCTCCAAAATATAATTGTTGGCCCAAGATTACATATTCATTTGCCCGTTCCTTCCTATCAAACAGTTACGTCTTTTTTGATAAAGTCATTTGACCTTCAATCATTTCAGTAGTTTCTTAAACAAAGTGGGCAAGGCCAACAACGTGATGGTATAATTCATTGAAGTGGTGGGTGAAGGTTAGCACGTGAGCGAATCAATAAATAATGAATCCCTGTGAATTCCGTTTTCCAAGAATAAAATATGTGCCATGAGAAGGAGTACCATTTCCTGCTCCTTCCTCCTTCCACAAGAACTTTTGGAAGTTGACGCTCTCCATCAGCAGTTAACTTCTTCCTTAGGAGACGTTGGACGGTTGGACCATTCTGAAGTCAGTTATGGACTAGAGGAGGAAGGGCCTGTGTTGACTTGACGCTTCCATCAGTTTCAGTTTACTAAAATATAATTTAAAAGTGAATCGGTTTTAGTATTAGAAAAAGTAATTGTTGTTGTTGTGTGCTTTATTGCATTTAAGGCTGTGTATTATTTAATTCCTCATTTATTTATTTGCTCCCACTTCTACCACTGAAGAGTCTAGAAGAAGTTAGAAAGAGGAAAATAGAAGTTGCAGATTAAATCCGGAGAAGCCGAAGAGAGCTGGAATTGCTGATGGAACTGAATTAAAATAAATTCGCACAGAAGAAGCTGATCATGTCGCTAAATTAGCAATTTGGTGAGGGAGCTGCACCGTCATTGAAGCTGTGTCATGTAGTGACTTTGAGATTTTGCCAGCATTCTTATCTCATCTTTTACAGATTGTCGAATAACTTGATTAGCTGTTGTACATACAGTCCCAGACTACAATTTGTAGGAAATTAAATGCATGTATATATGGGGAAACATTACCGAGTTGTTTATATGTTAAGTATTTGTTAATGTTAATTTTGGCAGAGCCGTCCAAATTACATTTTCTTATTGCTCAGATTACTAATTACAAATTACATTTTCTTATTGCTAAGATTACTAATTACAAATTACATTCCTTGCAATTCAAATTACTAATTACAAAATGTAATTGAATTACATGTTCATAAATTACTATGTAATTTCCCAGCTCTAATTACTAATTACATTTCTCATAGCTCAAATTACTAATTACAAATTACGTTCCTCGCGACCAGTGTTATTTTGTTACATTCCTGAAAATTTCATTGAAATCGGTCCAGGTTTGAAGTTTGGCCTGGGATAAAGTACGGTAACCTGGGGGTCAAACCGCTGAAGTTGAGGTCACGAAACTCTCGCGTTCGCAAGATCCCTCCGTCGCCTTTAAAATTGACACTAATACAATTACAATCGGGTAAGTGGAGGAGAGCAGGACACGAATGTAAAAATATTAATATAGTAAGGATAATATATAGTAAAGTCTCCGAAGTTGTACTGCCGTTAATTGCTATATATAATATATAGTAAGGATAATTTATAACATAGTAAGGATTATGGAGTAAATTACATTGAAAATCCAATCGGTTTAGCACTAAGTAAATGACAAAGTAAACTTACCTACAATAATTGAGCCGATGTTAATTTGTCGTACCGCATTTTACTCTTTTTCCAATATATGGTTTCCTTTTCCTTAAGACATTTTAACTATAGCTTCTTCCAAAGACTTGGAAAAGAAGACTTCCACAACCGCCGTAAAATAAACCCTCCGGCTATAGCTGACAAAACCTGATATGCTGCACCAAACCCAGGGAGGCGAGAACAGGTTCTCGTATACACCGATGTTTCCTTCAGCTGTTCGACAAACAGCAAAGGTATTCCAGCTTAATATTGCAAATACTCCTCAAATATCAAGCGGAGGCAACGGATGATGATTGCATTAACTTTTGATGAAGTCGCACAGTGCCCCTTATACTGGAATGAACGACAATATGGGAGTTCAATTTACTACTAGACATGTAGGCTTTAAACACTCACGTCACTATGCAGGTAGAATTAGCATGGGTTCATGCAAATAGAAGCCGTTTCATTGGAAAGTTGCAAGCCGTTTTCAAACAACACCTAAAATGCATCTAGGTACATCAAATCATCCTCTCATGTGGAACAAAGGATGATATGCAACGACCAGACGTGGTCGAAGCTGCAAGTTGAGTTTACTTGCCATATTTCACAATTTTTGGAAGGGAGCGTTCAGGACTCCCATTGTGATCCTAAATGTGACGGAAAACATGCAAATATAAGATTTAACAGTATGAAGTATAAGATATTCCGACATGATAATATGGATGGTTATAACATTAGTTATTTTGTGCAACTTTCTATGAAGTTTTTATGCACAATACGTTTTGCCAGTATGAACAGACGATTGACGCATTACGATCATTATTCTCACGACGTGTACCTGTGTAAGCTTTTGTTTATGCTGAATACACATGTTTTCATTCATATTAACTGCAATTTTTTTAGTTTCATTGACTATTTCATTAATTTTCAAATTTGATTCTACATATCATTGATTTTCAAATTTGATCATATCTTTCATTTATTTTTAAATTCAGTTACTATTTCATTTCTTTACGCATGAGTAATGAAACATACTATTGATACAACATGTAAATTTTGTGTGTAAAAATGTAAACAAATATTTATTCAATAAATTTATTATGACGCATTATTTAACACGGGATGGAACTTAAATTTAGTATGCTCATGATTTCATGTGTTATAAGTATAACATGGCCAGCAAAAATTAATATAATCATACAAATATTGTAATTTGAATTTTAAAAATCGTATTCATGCTGCGAGGCTTGGAAGAATTAATTTTTGTATGTTCGATTACATTTTGTCGGTTTTTGACAAAGCCATTTTCTCGTTACGTGCATACTGTAACAATATTATTCTTTGTTCCCAAACGTATACTAAATTCAAACAATTTTAAAGGAGATTCTAGAAATTACTCCACCGTCACCATTGTGAATTTAAGGGATGAATGCTAAATGTTCAAAACTTTCACGGGGGAACAGTAATTTCTCCTAGAGTGTCCATGTGTCTGTTCGTAGGTCAAATCTTTCCAAGGTCAGAGAATTCTTTTTGTCGCCCCTCGCCCCCAATATAGCATAAATACAGCTGTATGATACGACGGCAGCTGCATTAAAAAAATTAAAAAAAAATTAAAAATGATTTAATATATATTATATATGGATTAAATTCAACAATGGCATAGCAATGTCCTTTTACTCTCAATGCACACCAAATCTCAAGCACAACGAAACCTTTCGTAATAAAAAATCTTCAAACGGTTAAATAATTTAAAAAGTCCTATCATAAGTATGTGATCATTACACAAAAAATTTCATTTCTAATCATAGGCTTTCCATTTCTCTCTCCCTAGCTGTCGATCAAAGTATCGTAAATTTCAACCTCATTGACTACAAAACTGCCAACCACTGTGACACTGCAATCTCCAGTTTGATATTTTAAGTCGACAAAATTGCTCAATAGAATTTAAATTCTCCTATAAAACGGATATACTGCAATTTACAGTCGCATTCACATAGGGTCTACAAATTAAAAAATTAAGTATAAAGTTATAGATACTGATACGATTTTAGTTTTTAATTTAAAAATCCTGATAAGCATAATTGATATATGCCAAATTGTGCATCCAATTTTATTGAGTTTCAAAAATAACTACGCTTAAATTCTACCTCCAAATCCATTTGCGTTAGATGTTGAGTTGCTTCACTGGTTACTTCTTTGCTCCAAAATATAATTTTATTATTGTTGGCCCATGATTATTCATTTGCCCGTTCCTTCCTATCAAACCATTGCGTATTTTATGATAAAGCCATTCGACCGTCAATCATTTCTGCAGTTACTTCAAAAAACGTGGGCAAGGTCAAGAAGGTGATGGTATTATTCATTGAAGTGGTGGGTGAAGGTTAGCAATAATAAATAATGAATCCCTGTGAACTCCGTTTTCCACGAAAAAATATGTGTCATGAAAAGGAGTACCATTCACCATTTCCATTTCCTGCTCCTTCCAATAGAACTTTTGGAAGTTGCCGCTCTCCATCAGCAGTTAACTTCTTCCTTTAGGAGACACTGGACCTTCCTGAAGTCAGTTATGGACTGGAGGAGCAAGGGACTGTGTTGACTTGACGCTTCCATCAGTTTCAGTTTATTAAAATATAATTTAAAAAGTGAATCGGTTTTAGTATTAGAAAAAGTAATTGTTGTGGTTGTGTGCTTTATTGCATTTAAGACTGCGTATTATTTAATTGCTCATTTATTTTTTTTATTAGCCTTAAGCTCCGTGAATGTTCGCAATCTCTCCTGACAAACGCTATCCTACTGAAAGTATAGATTTCGAAGTTCATGTGAAACTTTGCTCCCACTTCTACCACTGAAGAGTCTAGAAGAAGTTAGAAAGAGGAAAATAGAAGTTACAAATTAAATCTGGAGAAGCCGAAAAGAGCTGGAATTGCTGATGGAACTGAATTTAAAAAAATTCACAAAGGAGAAGCTGATCTTGTCGCTAAATGAACAATTTGGTGAGGGAGCTGCACCGTCATTGAAGCTGTGTCATGTAGTGCCTTTGAGATTTTGCCAGCATCTTATCTCATTTTTTACAGATTTTCGAATAACTTGATTAGCTGCTGTACATACAGTCCCAGGCTACAATTCATAGGAAATTAATGCATGTATGTATATATGGAGAATTTATTTTAGTTTATTTGCGTGTGGAACCAAATTTATGTAATTTCGTTCTTAATAGTAAATAAACTAATAATAAATAAAATAATACAATTAGAATAATGAACAAATTATTAAATTAGAATAATGTACAAATTATTAAATTAGAATGATGTACAAATTATTAAATTGGAATAATGTACAAATTATTAAATTAGAATAATGTACAAATTATTAAATTAGAATAATGAACAAATTAATGAAATTATTTAGACAATCAAACCATTAACTTAAATAAGTTTTAAACAGTTTTTGACTATTTAATTATGTTCTTCAGAAAAAAACATTAGGATTAAGTTCAGATTAATTTTTAATTTCCCGCGTTAACGATTTTTTTAAAATTGGAATGTGAATATTGTGACCCCGAAGTATTTAGTGGAATTCCAAGATCCTTAACTCTGGGGAAATACGCGACAACAGCCCTTTGCCTGTGAGAAGCGGGAAAATAGCACTTACTATGCATAGGGCAAATTCCACAAAACTAACCTAACAGCACTTACGCTACGCAATGTAGATGACAAAAAATTAGCACTTATGCTAGTTTAACCGACTATATCTGACAAATGAAAAATACAAGTTACAAAATACAAACTCATTTGCTTTACATCTTAATACAAATTATAAAATACATTTTCCATTTCACGAAAATACAAGTTACAAAATACTTTCGCTTTTCAGCAAAATACATACATACAGCAAAATATATACATACATTATTTCCCACGAAAATTCAAAATATTTTAATGATTTCAAGTTCTATTTACCTTCGCTGTTGCAGCAAAAACTGCACATCCAAAAGTCGATTTGTCGGATGCCCCATAGGCAAATTAGACATAATAAATCCTTTCTTTTGTAAACAGTAAATAAAAGTAAATCTGATATTACTTCAAGGAATCCTGTTGAAAAGTCGATTATGATTTGAAATAGTTTGAAGACGTGGACACACCACACAAAACTTATTAATTGGCAAACTGACGGTAAATATTTGATATTTCTTATTTGATAATGTTGATTGTGTACAGACTTAAAACCTGATTCTATGAACTATCGTTTTTGTATGTATATGTTTGTTCAACATGTGCCAGACAAAATAGGTGCTTTTGCCGGGCGGTTAAGAATGAATGGTAGTTCCGGACAGTTTGTTTCTTGCTATAGGCGTTACATTTGACGTTAACTTTTCTAACCATTGTCATGGGGACATTCCTTACGTAATTTTGATGGTTATGCTGCACATTACCCACAGAAGTCCCCCTTCTGAATTTTATGACTCCGATCCTTAACAGATACAGATCGAGGGAACAAGTGTTTTATTACGGTTTAAACGTACTTCCTGTAGTGTGCTTATACCCGGGAATGTCCACTAGTTTTCTTACGAAATATACAATGTATGTAATTATTTGTAAGCGTATGCTGCACTTGATTGTTTACACTTGTGCATTCCGTTCATTTTCAATACTTGTATCTATTTACGCTTTCATTCATTCTCACTCAGTGTACCTCTTTACGCTTTCATTCATTCTCGTTACTTGTTGTACCTTGTGTTTACTTTTTTGTTTATGCTGAATACACATGTTTTCATTATTTCATTCATATTAACTGCAATTTTTCATTGATGATATCATTAATTTTCAAATTTGATCTTGTATTACATTTATTTTTAAATTTTATCCGATATGTCATTTATTTTCAAAATGTATCCGATATATGTCATTTATTTTCAAAATTTATCCGATATATGTCATTTATTTTCAAATTTCTTTCACTACTTCATTTCTTTCAAATTTCTTTCACGATTTCATATCGTGGCTGCTGTTGCAACAAAAATTCATTGAAAAGTTTGTTTGTCGGAATCATCAGAAGCTATTGACAGATGCTGCTTATTAGCTTAAATAATTTATAATTTTATGGCACTCCAAATGCACAATTTAATGTTATTCATGAAAATGGGATTATTGAAAAAAAAATTTTTTTTAATAAATATAATGAAAAATAAATATTAATATAAAGTTCACCGCAGTGAAGCTGCAAAAACTTGTTGAATGTCTCAAGCCAAAAATTTGATATGTGATGTGATATGTATAAATCAATGATTTTGATGGAATCAACGTTAATTTGATAAAGCACACCAAATATTTTTTATTACGACGTGCTGCTAAGGAGCCGATTCCGTGAAGAAACAATTTATTTCTGTTATAAGAAATAGGGATCCTCAAGCCGGCGGATGGAGAACGAGGAGTCTTTACTTAAAGTTTGGTATTTCTAATCCCTTTAGGAAACATTACGTTTGACATTTTGTTGGCTTACCATATATGTAGGATATTTATATTTCCAATCCTTGCACATTACTACCCACAGAAAGGAGAAGGGTCCCCCAATATTTTATGACTCTGATCCTTAGCAGGTCAAGTGTTTTATTAGGATTTCACCATCTTGCCAGCTCACTCAACATCTGGAATCCATCGAAATTCCCACAACAAATAACTTGTGATGCTTACAGATACATATGTGCGTACTTAGTATGTATATCTGTACATGTACGTCTACCACAAAGTATTTCTTTCGTTCTTTATTCTTTAACTTTATTTATCCCACAATTTCATCCATCTCCTTGTTACCTTAAACCACTCAACACCAACAGGTCTCTATAAAAATGGAGTGACTTCACGTTTAGTTAGTTGAGACTGAACGTTACGGAAAGCATGGTCAAATGCTGCAGACCCGTCCAAAATACATGATATTTTAAATACAATTACTTTTAATACGTACTTAAAATACATTTTTTGTATTTTGTAGTGTGTACTTTCCCTGCACTAAAGTTTAAAAAATTTTGTAGTTTGTATTTTGCTCCATGGAATACAAAATGTTTTTGTTGTTTATTTTTTGTATTTCGGTCCTTCGGAGCTTGTATTTACGAGAAAACGTCGCGATATAGGTAAGTCGCTAGAAAAATAATATAATAACGAAGACAAGCATGAAATGAAGCAGTAAGTACTGTGTCAATCCATGCTTGTTGCTATTTATTGATTTCTACTATTATAAATAAATAAGCTATTTTTTTCTAACAAAAACAATTAAGTCTCAACTTTATATTTAAAAAACCTAAAGAACTAATTTATTTAGAAATTAATTTATAAATTTAAATGGTTACGTGAATAGATATGAGAAATAAAAATTATTTAGAAATGTTGTTGTAGTGCTACGAAGGCTTTAAGCTGAGCATTCATTTTCAATTGCTTTAAATATGCACATAATTATTACTGGGTATGTATATTTTCTTTGTGATAAGCATATGATGTTTTCCATATACAATCCATTCAAAAACAACAATGTCAAGGATCATTAGTTTTATTTAAGACGTGACAAAAGCTCTGAACTAAAAATATCGAATTACAAGAATGTAAAAAGTTCCATGTCCTCGTGTGTTAGTAACTCTTGCGCTTATGTATTTGACGGCATTCTGTTTGCTTAAAATGAACATTGGATATTTCATTACTTTGTTCACGGATGGACCAACACCACCGAGGAAGTGCATCTTCATTTCGTCTTCGTGCAGAGAGTGCTACAGTGCTTATGCTTAGCACTGCAAAGACATACGGTAGAAACTGGAATATTACTACCTCTTTATATTTAAAAGGTATTACCGAGCAGTTTTCCAGTAGCAGCCGGACTTTCCTGCCTATACATATATTTTGCTTACAATCCGCAATACTCTGACTATATATACTGAATGTCAATACGTTACCATTTTGAATGCCATCCTTATTAATTTATCCTAATTTAAATCCGCCGTTATTGAATCAATAACGCTTCTTTTTGCAGTTTTTTAATCAATCCACGTCACATGACATTAAATAATTTTGTTAACATTTATGTTTGTCCTTTCATTTTCAACCCTTGAGCAGGCAGTCTCATCGGTTCACTTCCATTCATACTATAACTCGTCTATTATTAATACATCCTCTCCAGCACTAATTGTTTAGTTAGTTGTAAATTGTTAAGTTTTCATTACTATCTGCAGGAAATAAGGAACTATACTCAAAAAATAAAGAATTAATTATATATAAATACAATTTTAAATATTATTGTGACGCAATTTCAAATTTCAACGCTTTTTGAATGAGTTAACCTATTTTGCAGCATAATGATGATGGATGACCCATCTTCAATCTTGCATGTACGAAAAATGTAGATCACCCACACCTTGCACCAAAAGGAGTGATATGTGCTCTAATGCTCCACTGTATGTGTGCCGGCAATATTTGCTACGAACAAAGACGAGAGGGAAAAGATGTCGTATTTCGGTATTTCCAATCCAAGCCAAGTCGGTTCTGCACTCCTCGTCATCTTCCAACCTGAACTTCAAGTATCTCTATATGTACTTTCATCTTCCTTCCTCCTTAATTTTCTCATCCACACACACTTCCAACACTGTCTCTATACTTCACAAGGAAATTATTACGTAATCTGCAGCTTTGATTATTTCATTTCACGAGTCTGCAATTCAGGATCTGTTTTACTGGGTCACTTGTAAACACGAGTATAATTATATCTGATCTCCAATCATTCACTAATGCTTATTTATTGTCGGATTGCGGGTGTTCAATGATAAATACGTACATTCTGCTTATTAAAAAAATAGAAAATAAATATAATTCAACAAATTTAATATGGCGTATTATTTAACACGGAAGCTTACAGGAACTTTAATTTACTATGCTCAAGATATCATGTTGTATACAACATGGCTAAAAAAATAAATATAATTATGCAAATATTTCAATTTGAATTTTTTAAATCGTTGTCATGTTGCGTGGCTAGTTTAAGTATTGTTCGATTAGATTTTCCCAGTCCTTAAACGTGTATAGTGATTGTAACTTGTAACAATATTATTCTTTGTTGCCTATCATTATACTATGCAAAGAATTTAGTATTAAAGTAAACAATGTTATAAGATATTCTATTCTATAGGAGATTCTAGAAATTATTTCACCGTCACCATTGTGAATTTATGGGATGAATGCTAAATTTTCAAAACTCTCACTGGGGAACAGTAATTTCCCCATGAGTGTCCATTTCTCTGTTCGCAGGTCAAACCTTTCCAAAGTCGGAGAATTCTTTTTATCGCCCCCGATTGCATAAATACAGTTGTTTGATACGACGGCAGCTGTTTGAAAAAAACATTTATTTTTAACAAAGTTATTTTTCCTAAAATTTTTAATATTGTAATGTAAATAGAATCTCGATCATATAACCAATAGTTGCAATATATTTTCTTATATACATATAAGAAACATGAATATTAATATAATATGTATAAGTTAAGTAAAATGTGTAATGGACATAATTACTTACACAAAAAATTTCGTTTCCTAATCATAGGCTCTCCACTTCTCCAGCTGTCGGTCAAAGTATCGTAAATTTCCACCTCATTCGTCATGGTTTGGACACTGTAAGTTTTCTTTTCATTGTTGCCAGCAAATATGCAACCTCCTAATGCAAATATTTCCGTTCCCACAACTGCCAGGGCTAGTCCCTTCCTTGCCGTCCGCATCGACCTTTTCTCTTCCCAACTATTCCTTTCTTGATTGTAACACTCCGTTTTTGCCGATATCCTTAGACTCTTCTTTGTAGGTTTAATAGCTCCTCCAACCTTACGCGTTTGGTGAAAAATTATTAACTTTCGCAAAATTAAAAACAAATTATTTATTATTATCTATGTTATAATTATTTAACTAACTATCCTTACCACATAAATGCAGTTTTGAACCGCAGCGACACCAAATTGTATTCGCGGCCACAGCATTGGCCGTGCTGTGATATCCCAATTCAATTCCGAATTTCCACACGAATCCCAATTATTACACTGTACGTTTAGTCTGTCCACATAACTGCAAACCACTGTGCCAGTGCGGCCCCCGATCTGGAATTTTCATGACAAATTGCTCTAGCTAGAGAATTTAAAAACCTACACGGAACTCAATTTTTGCTTTGCAATTTATATTGAAAATTAATTTAGTGATATTAAAATATTATTAATTTAATGAAAATAATTAATGATAACAATAAATAATTAATGGTTGCACTGTGGCAAATTTTGACAGACAATTTCAACCAATTTGTAAATCAATTTCCTGAAAACTTACGGCATACAAATATTGTCCCAGCATAACAGTTTTAAAATCCATGCGGAAGTACGGAAGACGGGGAATTCTGTTCGGGATCCACCTTCGTGATCTTGTGTCGAAGACTTGCACAGAGATATCAGGTAATCTGTCCTCAGTGCCAACACTAATGATTTTTCCATCCAAATATTCCAATGAAAGTCCGTGCAATCCTTCGATAATTACGAGATTTTGAGGGCGCAGGGTCTACAAGATTAAAAAAATTAAATTAATTTCTATTTCTAGAAAATTATAGATAACGGATACGATTTCAGTTTCTGATTTAAAAATCTTGATTAGCATACAACTGTGGTCAAATTGTTCATCCAATTTTTATTGATAGGCCGCTAAAAAATCTAGAATTAATAGAAATTTACTTAAGAAAAAGAATAATTAAATTCTACCTCCAAATGCATTTGCGTTAGAGTCCGAGTGGCTTCACTGGTTGTTCCTTTGCTCCAAAATATAATTGTGGGTCCAAAATTTTTCATTTGACCTCGTGGATCTGCCAGGGTTGGTTCTCTTTGTGCAGATACTAATTTAAATGTCGGACTATTTCTGTCCCTGGGAATTTTCTGAATGTTTTCGTCAAAACAAAATCGCTTTTCATTACTGACGCTGTTCGTTGAGAAATTCGGTTCCATTGGTCTTTTGTCCGCGCTGCAAGAACTGCTGCCAGGGCTGACGTCCGACATCCCAATGTAATTTTTGTAGTGGAGATGGACTTTGGCATTTCGCTTCAAAAATTGATTTTGTTGGAAAAGATGTATTAAACTGTCTCTTTGTATATCCGAAAATTGGATGTCCTTGATAAGCTCCCAGGAATGCAGATCTTGTTCCTGTGCGGATTTGTTTTTCAGCCATGTTGCCACTAAATTAAAAATATCTTCAGTGGTGGCGATTTGGGAAAGATTTTGCCGTTGGACTAGAAGTTTGATCTAAAAGTTCAAAAAATAGTTTTTTTACATAAAATGTTTGTGTTTTAAAATTAACATTAAATGTTTGTATTACAAATGTCATTCACAATTTAAACATATTTAATTTTTAATTTAATTTAATTAAAACTCGAGAACATTTTGTCACTTACGGTGCTTAAATTTAAACGAAGAAAGTTATTCCTCACAATTCCGTCATTCAAATGCTGCAAAATGTAACGTAAACTGAATTTTGAAAAAGTCCACATCTTTTTCTCTAGCGCAGTCTTCAAAACATAGACGGCTCTGTCGTTGGAGATGGTTTCCTCAAATAAATTAATGCAGTGCTGCTGTAAATGTGTGAGATGAAATTCTTTTGCTCCTTGATAAACATCAAAAATATTTTCCTTTGCTAGGTTGCTAATGTCGCCGGAGTACATGAACCTTTTCAAATAAATAAATAAAAACGACCAAAATTAAATAAAAACGACCGAAATAAATAAAAACGCTTGCAATCGAATTGTTAAAACAAGAATAAATTCAATATTAATTGAAATTGATAAGTAAATTCTTAAATTATTAATTTTTTTTAAATTCTTAATTATTTCTAATTTTTTGTAAATTCTTAATTATTTCTAATTTTATTAAATTCTTAATTATTTATAATTTTTATTAAATTCTTATTTATTTTTAATTTTATTTAATTCTTAATTATTCTTAATTTTATTAAATTTGCGTTCGTACTCCACTAGCCCCAGCAATATTGTATGGTCGATATTTCCAAAGGAAAGGAATCCCGTTGCAGTGGTTAATTTCTTTCGAAAATATGGCGAAGCTGTGGCCAGAATTATTCTATGGCAAGGAATCGTTTCCTGACAATCACCAACAGTTGACTGAAGATGCAGATCGCAAAAAAGTCCTTGTCTAAAAAAATATATTTCAAATTTACATAAATTTACTGCAAGTAAATCCAGAATAATTAATATTTTGCGTAATTTCTATAATCTGAAATAAAATATTCAATCCAAATTCAGTCATAAAATCGACTGCAATGAATACATTAAAATCAATTAAAATTTGAATGATTTTAAATAAGGCACAATTCAGGAATAGTTTTAAGTAATTCCAAAATAATTGTTTAAAATTTTGAATAATAATTATTCAAATATTCGGAATTATTTCGAAATTATTTAATACAATTTGAAATAAGTTTCGAACTTGTAAAATAAATAAATTTAACATAGTTTGTAATAAATAATTGTAAGTAAATAATTTGTAAATTTAAAAATAATTCTTAAAAAATCCAAAATTTCATTACAACAAATTCTGTTTTTTTTTGCAGAAAATCAATTTGAGAAAATTCAGGAATTTTTCGTCAATACAATTTGAAGCTTTTTATTGTTCCCGAAATTAAAATCCTATTACAGATACCTTTGCTGTTCCAGTAACAGTGTTGGGTTCAAAAGGTGATTGGTCGCATTTAATTTGGCTTCCATTTTGCCCACCCCCCAAAGTGTCAATTGTCAACTAATTTTTTAAAAATATACTATAATTTGAAATGTTTTTTTAATTTAGGCACAACAACAATAGTAATTAGTTAACTTTTCTTCTTTTTCAAGGTTCACACTAAAACTAAAATCCTTCAGAAAAGGAATTGTGATCCCTATGAATATGCTGCTAAATAGCTTTTCATATGATAAACTATATGTACAAGTATCCGCCGTGATAAAACAAAGTCTTTGAAGTGAAGGGCTGAAGGATCGGTGTTCCATTCAAGTATCCTTCCGATTTTAGCTTTAGTGAGAGTATGTGAAACAAAATTACGTCGTCTTGCTCCTGTTTGTTGTGGTTAATATTTTATAAATAAACCTTTTCTTCCATGTTCCGACGAGGTTCTTTATTGTATTCCTTCATGCTGTATGTACATATGTACTGTATAACACACATGTAAGCTAATAATAAATGGAATAAGTATAATTAAATCTTTAAAGGTTCACATCTTCCTTAAGGGCTGAGGGTGTGTAGGGCTTTGCAGCTGCACTCGGAATTTTATGACTCCGACCTCTGCCACTTGGACAATTCACAAGAAGCCTAGTATTAACTAAATGAGCTGCCAACAAACTTTTCCTCAGCTGACTCAGCAGTGTTATATTATTCATTTCATGTTCATGTGAACTTTTACGAACGTATCATATTACAATTTACACGCAAACAGAACTACGACAGAACTCTCTGTTTTCAAATTTACAAACTAATTCAAATGCTTTTAAATTAAATTGTTTAAATTTTTTTATTATAATTTCCTGCAATTTAAAATTTAACGTTAAAATAGCAAAATTTACGAAGATAGAAAAAAATTGTCTTGTCGTGTCAAAGATTTCATAATGAAAAAAAATAGCAAAATCTTGTGAGTCAAATCAGTAAATAAATATAGACATAAGTCAGACAAATTCAATAACCAAGATGTGTAAGCAGTGTCAATATTATATTTTAAGCAATATTATATGCACATCATGTCGTTGTCGGCGAAGTATCAAAAAGTACTAATTTCAATGTTGAAGGGATAGAAATGGGTACTTTGGGATCCTTTGCCGACGCTGTGATTAATTATGTAACCTATGTGCAATTTTATGTAAAATTGCTTAATGTGACAGAAAAAAATGTTTTGTTGTATGAATTAAGTTTTTTTGTAAATGTAATTTGTAAATGAATTTGTAATTGTAAGACAGGTATGAACTTGGAGCTGGAACAGACTTTTTTATTTTTCCAAAACAAAACAGTAGAAATATACACATACAACATATACAGAGTTTATACACGTATCACAGAATTCCTATGGTATAAAAGCCACATTCTCCAAACACTCATTTGTAAATGGTAACTCTCCCAGGGTCCACTTTTCCGTTTGGAAATCAAATATTTCCAGTGTGGGACTATACTTGTTGTCGCCTCCAATGGCATAAATGCAATTGTTGGACACGACGGCAGCTGTAAATTTAAAAATCCAATAAAAAATTTTATTTTAAAATACAAATGCAATTACATATACATATGTAATTTGCATATTATTTGGCATTTGATTAAAGTTTTGAAAACTCTATATAGGTAATACATATATCGTGATCTGATATGTAGGACTTACTAAACCATTTCCGTTTGCGAATCATCGGGACACCGAGACTCCAAGTATCCCGCATGGTATCGTAAATTTCGACGAGGTTCGTCATACTATTTGATTTGTAATTCTTCTGACCCTGACCAAAAATGGTGCCGCCGAGTGCAAAAATTCGGTTGTCTGCTCCAGCTATGGAGAGGCCTTTCCTGGCAGTTGGCATTGGTTTCCTCTCCTCCCACATATTCTGTCCTGGGTTGTAACGCTCGCACTTCCTGGATATTTCCACCTTGCGCTTGTTTTTGAAAAGGCCACCGATCTAATCAGAATTAATCATTATTTATTTATTATTTATTTATTTAGCCACTTATTTATTTATTATTTATTTAGCCATTTGTTCATTTACTACTCCTTTTTTTAAATATATTTAATTATTTATTTAAACATTTTTTAATAAATTTTTAATATTTATATAGTCTTCATCAATTTCCAAAATAAAAACTTACGACATAGATACGGTTGTCCACAACCCCGATACCAAACTGTTGTCGAGGGTAAATCAATGGACAGACATTAGTTTTCCAACACCAGCCTTCGGGACTGTTGTGGCTTCCGACCAAGTTTAGCTTGTCAATCTGATTCGAAATGTTGGAGTCAGTCTGCCCTCCAATCTATTGAGGAAAATAATTTGATTAATTTTAGTTTTTTGAATATTAGCTCAAATTTCCCTTTAGCTGCAAAACTCCAGTGCAGAATAGAAGCTACGCAAACTTACGAGATAAACATGCTGTCCCAGCACAACACTTTTATAATGGGTCCGTTGACATGGAATAGCGGGTGCTTCATTCGGCAGCCAACTTTTTGAACTCGTGTGGAATACTTGGACAGATGTTTGGTTACGACTTAGACCTTCCTGCTCACAACAGGACTTTATCCCAAGACTGTAGATCCTGCCATTGTAATACTCTAGACCGTTAACGGATTTAAATCCTTCGATTCTGTCAAAGTGCTGAATTTTGAATGTCTGTAAAATAAATTCAATTTAATAATATTATTACTGCACACTGCACACACTATTTTGATCTTGTAATAATCCTGATGACAACTAAAACAATGGGTTGAGTAAATTCAAGATTTATTAATTATTATGCAATAATTTTTAAACAAAAAGAAATACAAAATAATATAAATAAAATATAAAAAAATAATTCTTAAAATAAATAAAAATATACCTGTAGATTTAATTGCATGAGATTTTCTCGGTTGCCCTTAGCATCCCTGGCACAGAATACTATAGCAGGTCCAGAATTATTATTATTATTGCTGTAATTTACACGCGGATCTTGGTAAATGTTATTCGGCACCGCATTAACTTTTTCCTTTTCTGGAAACAATTTGACGGGATCCAAATGTCCGTAATCAACAACAACAGGCTTTCTGTCACCCGAGACAAATCTTTTCTTGGGAGAATCCGGGAGTTCCGGAAATGGTTCAGTTCTTGGCCGTTTAAGAGCCATGCTAGGACTGATATTCTCTTTCTTGACCACATGCTCCAAATAATACGCATTCACTTTCTCATTTCGCTGCAAAAATGGATTTTGCTGAAAGAGAGAAATTAAACTCTCCTTGCTCATCTCGGAGAAGGGAATGTCCTGGATGAGTTCCCATGAGTACAGATTTTGCTCATCTTTGCTCCGATTCTTAAGCCAAGTCGTCACAAGATTTAGGAGCTCCTCGGTGGAGACGAGTCTGCCCACATTTTGACGTTGGAGTAGAATTCTGATCTGAATTTTTTTAAACAATTTATTACATTATTAAAATTTATTTTAAATATTTTTTAGTTCAATTTAATCAGAAATTATTAAATATTTAATTTATACCAATTGTGTTTAAATTCACTTGCAAATTCATTTTATGAAATTTTCAAGAAATTTTTAAAAATTTTTAGAAAAAAAAGCTTTTAAAAACCATTTATTTTAGGCTGAACGATATTTTTTACCGTGCTAATCTTTAACTCCAGAAAATCTTTTCTAACGGTTTCCAAATCCAAATGCTTAATAACGTATTGGAGGCTGAGCTTTGCAAAATTCCACATGTTTTGCTCCAAGGATGATTTCATGGCTGCCGCGACATTCTTTTCGTTTAAATAACTGCCAAAAGTTGTAATACAGTGGTGTTTTAAGGACTCCAGCAAGAATTCTCTGGCTCCGTGGTAAATTTTGTAAATATTCTCTAACGTCAACAAGGTTGTCATTTCCCCGGAGTAAATATACCTTTTAGTGCATAAATAATTTTTAATTAGAAATTCTTCATTAAAAAAAATAATTATTAAAAATATTTTTGATGTGTAATTAGTAGTCTTATTCTGCTAGCAATTTAGTTCGTAAAATTAGTAAAACAAATAAATAATATTGTTATTTCATTTATTTAATTATGTTTTTTTATTTAATAATTTTATTTGATCTGAGACATTTGTATTTTATTCAAAGAAAACTTACTCCACCAGCATGAGCAATGTACCATGGTCGATCGTGCTAAAGGTGAGGATCCTCGTCTCAGCATTTAATTTCCTCTGAAAATACGGCGACACTGTGGCCAGAATTATTTTGTGACAAGGAATCGTCTCCGTGGAATTTTCGGAAGTCGATTGAAGGAGTAAGTCGCAAAAGGTACCTTTGCTGTATTTTTATGATTTATAAATAATAATTAAATCATAGAAGTACATTGTTTAATATAAAACAATGTATAATTAAAATTCTGTAAACAATTATTAAAAATTCACAAAAAAATAATTATTATTAATAATAAAACAACCAATTAAAATACAAAGATTAAAAAATAATTGAGTTGTCATAAAAGTCATCAATTAAAACAAATAGCAATAGTTCGTTGTAAATAAGCAAATACATAGAATAACTATTGTTTTATTTTAAAAAAATAATAATTTAATAATAATAATTTTTTGTAAATAAATAAATCTTTGGGAATAAATAAATAAAATAATAATTTATAGAAAATAAATGATTTAATGAATAGTACATTTTTACAAAATCTATTAATTAAAATATTTAACTGAAATAACCTTTGCTGCTGCACCAATAGCGAAGAATCCAAAAATCGGTTGATCGGAGTCAAAGGAGCAAAAAATGGCGGCTGCATAATTTTTTATTTCCCTCCTTTGCTCACCTGTTTGGATTATTTTGAGTGTGTAAAACACCAATGGCAGGAAATTTATCAAATGACTGTCGATAAAATTTCCAGCTTAATATAGCGCTTAGCGCTAAAATTCGTAACAGTGCGAATTTCTCTATAGTTTCCCCAGAGATACAAATATATATGTAAATGAGACAAAAATCTGTCGAAACCAGTGAAACGTTCTCGCTCACGCATTCACAGATACATACTAAACGCAAAATATGTAGGCAACCTATTCACGAGGTCTTAAAAGGGGACACACTTTCACAGTTCATTTGACTAAAGTTACACTGGTACACAATTATTATTACACAGACGGGAAGGCTGAATAATAAATGGAGAAGGAAAATAATATTTGTGTTAAGTTACAGTTGTCCACAATTTCTATACTTCTGCAGCGTCTTCCTTGAAAAGAAAGGGTCATATGACGTTTATTTTTATTGGTTGACGGCAGTAAAATGAAAGGTTTATTATATAATCTATCTATGGTCAAGTTATTACTCGCGTACGCACCCTTTCTTTTTCCTGTATTCCTTTAGATATAAATACATATTTAGCGTATATTTACGTTCTATTTAAACACTTGTCTGTCGTATTTTCAGTCCTTTTAAAACAAGGCCTGGGGAACCCTAAATGTTGAATATCGTCGGTGGAGATGCAAAGTGGGCTATCTCCATATATCTTAAACTAAATGCAAAAAATGAGATATCCACAATCGAAACAGCTCAATGCAAAGATATGGGATATCCTGCCGTTTAAATTGCATTAAAAACTGGTAAAATCGGCGGGAGCTTTTGTATTTGAAATTTCAACTTCAAGGCAATCGTAAATTATTTATAGTGGAGTTATCCCATATATCTTGAACTTACAATTTATGGTGGATGTCCATCACTTTGCAGCTATAAGGACGCACAAATGGATATAGCCCACTTTGCATCTCCACCTCCACCGACTATAAATAAACAGTCTTATGAGTCATGACCATTTCAACACTTGTTATAACAAACCTAAGAAATGTGAAACCTACAGATAAATGTCTTCCTGTCTAAACACTCCGATCTCGCCTTTTAAAGTCTGGATATTTTATTTAACTATTTATTTCTATATTTACGTATTTTAGTTCAAAAGTATATATTTACAAATTGCACTGTTCTTTTTCGTAGTAATTTGAACAATATTGCAGGGTAAAATTGTGTATTGTCGACAAGTCCGTTAGATAAATGTATTACAACATACTACTAAATATTATATTTAATAAGTATTAAAGATGAAATGTGCACTGTGGCAGTATTCCTAACGACTAATTATTATTAAATTCGTCATGTTAAAAGTACAAGACTCGCAATCAGAAATATGCACAAATTATTATTACTAGAGAGATAAGATACTGTAATATCATATGTTGGACAGGAAATTCCCATTGTAAACAATAATAAATTATTGGGTTAACCTAATAAAGATGCTAATGTAATTCGGTATGTACTATTGTGAGTGTTGTGAGTTTGTGTATGGTTTTAACAAAATTATATTGGCTGTATATTTCAAAATAAATTACAATAAATTCAGCAACTGCAACATTTCCCCTCGGATTGTCAACTGGTGTCATTTACCACATTATCAAAACATCATATCATATTGATCGTGGTGATGCAAAGTGGGCTATCTCCATAAATGTGAACCTAAATGCAAGGCGGGATATCCACCACCGACAGAATTCAATGCAAAGATATGGGATATCCTGTTGCCGTTTAAATTGCATTAAAAACTGATAAAAATGGAGGGAGCTTTTGTATTTAAAATTTCAACTGCAAGGCAATCGTAAAATATTTATAGCGGAGTTATCCCATATAACTTGCACATAAAATGATGGTGGATGTCTCACTTTGCAAAGCTATAGACGCACTTATGGAGATAGCCCACTTAGCATCTTTAGCGATGATATGGATATGGACACCATATATGTCTTCTCTTTTGTGCGACCCGACACGATCATCATCCAAGGACGGCAAGAGCAATAAATAATTTAATAAACTATACATATATGTACATACAAGCATACAATTATTAGATATCCGAGATCCTTGTAGAATTGGAAAATGTTGAAATATTTATGCTATAAAGAACTTGGGATAAAGGCCACATTTTCAAAGTTTTCACTAGGACAGGGTAACGTTTCGAGATACGTCCATTTTCCTGTGTGTAAATCAAACCTTTCCACGGATGGGGAATTCTTTGAGTCTCCTCCAATGGCGTAAATGAAGTTTTTGTATAGGACAGCAGCTATAATAATTAAAGTAGATATTAAAAATTATAATCAAGGAATAGGAGTTACGGCATAACAAAATAAAAGCAGAAATAATTATTATAATAAGATTATTAAAATAATTAGGTCAATTCAGTTGTAAAAAACATTTCCACTCACAAAATGATTTTCGCTTGCGAGTCATTCGAACACCAGAGCTCCAGCTATCGGTTTTCGTGTCATATATCTCTACAACATCGCACATATTCCGGTGATTGTAGCCGCTATCTTTCACTACACTACCACCCATTGCATAAATTTTACTGCCCACAACAGCCACGGCAAGTCCGGTCCTGGCGGTTGGCATAGACTTCTTTTCTTTCCAGGAATTCAGATCCACATTGAAGCATTCCAGCTTTCTCGACACGTCCACGCTCTGGAGGCCACGTTTTACAAGGCCACCAACCTGGATTGGGGCACAAACAAGTTATTTTTAATTTCTCTCGTTTTTGTATTTGTTTACATTTAATTTGTATTTGTTTACATTAATTTGTATTTATTTTGTATTTGTTTACATTTAATTTGTATTTATTTTGTATTTGTTTACATTTAATTCGTATTTATTTTGTATTAATTTTTGTATTAATTTTTGTATTAATTTTTGTATTAATTTTTGTATTAATTTTTGTATTAA